>JADFUC010000240.1:0-66864 GCA_019722365.1 Lithospermum erythrorhizon | reverse complement strand
AGTTACGTATTGCTATGCCCACATCCTAACAATACGCGCCGAATTCACTCTATATGAAACCAAACACGACCAAAGACTAACATCACACCAACATACGAACCATGACAACTACAATCACACACCCACTTAACCAACATCACAAAGAATTAGAAAACCCGTATAGAACAACAAGGCAACACCGCATAACATTCTAATATAGCACTGTGAATGTACCTAAGTCAACAATTCCATATAGAATATACTACCATAATATATCTAACACAACCATCAAACAACTCAACATTTCCACAAATTCACAACTACACTAACAAATAAGTTCATAACACAAATACATAATCACATATCAATTTACCATACACTTCACTCAAACGTAAATAATGTTATTTAAACGAAAGTGATAACCTCACCTCGCTAGTACCACTAGCGCCTAAGCGCTCAATCGATCCTAAGCTTTTCCCCTGCCCGAGTCTAAACAAAACAATCAAAAGTACAATTACTACTAATTTTAAGATTTTAAAATTATCTTTTTAACAACTTTTATCACCCATTAGTTCCTTTAGGTGAAATATTACTAGTTAAACTCAACCATAAAGTAAACGACAAAGTTCCAACTAATCCTAAATCTTAACTGCCCTCACACCAACCCAAATAGTAATACCTTAAACGATTCCAAACAATCCACTACTAACTTTCCCAACTAATTAAACCCATTTCTAACAACTCTAATCCCAAAACCCAACTACTACTCAAACTAATAAAACTAATTTCATCATAAACTCATCCAACAACTTTAAACCACAATTCTCAATTTCTAAACAACTATATAATAAACGTTCAAAAATATAATTATATCATTTTAACACGTTTTCACCTCAAGTAAAACCCGGCTCAACCCAAAAGTCAACCTTAACTTTTTCTTTCAACACTTTTCACCCCTAAAAATCGATTATTATAATCTCCTTATACTATAATGCCCAGATAATAATTATTATATACGATATTAATCCTAAAAGTCCTAAGTCATACTAGAATCTCCTTCCAAAAGTCAACGTCCCTAAAATGTTCCAAATTTCATCCAAGCACGTAATTTCAACTCAAGAACAACTAATTTAGCCCACGTAATAAAATTAAGCAATAAAATCGAACTAAAAAAGTCAACAAAAAGTCAACCTAGTCGAAACTCGAAAAATACACAAAGTTTCGGCCTTTTTTACCTTGAATCGAAGAGGATGATGAGGGAAAACCTCCAAAAAATTTGAGGTCCAAAGCTCGCGAGATGGCTGAGAAACGGAGAAAAAATCAAGGGGGGAGAAACGCCATACCGCCGGTATGTGGAACGGGTCAGGTTTTTCTTTTGGGCCTCAAGGTTTGCATGTGGGCGCGGGTTGGCCTAATAGTTTAAGTGGTGAAAAATCCGAACGCTTTTAATTCAATCGATACTCGCTTTTAACTTATCTCGACAACTAACTCCCAAACATTAACATTTATCGTACATAAAATATAAAGTGGTTTCAAATTTTACGTTAATCAATTTAATAATCCCACATTTTAATTTATTAATTAACGAGTCATTACCGGTTTTTACATTCTACCCACCTAACAAAAATTTCGTCCTCGAAATTCTCAACTCGATTGCTACAGAAAAATAAAATCAAAACAACCATAATCACTAACCTTAGACGAAAAGTTGCGGGTAACGGTTCCTCATATCCTCCTCGCGCTCCCACGTGGCTTCCTCTACTCGATGATTCTTCCACAAAACTTTTACTAATTTCACTTCTTTGTTCCTCAACACCTTCTCTTTCTGATCCAGGATCCTCACCGGTCCTTCCTCATAGGTCAAGTCTACACCCAAGTCATCCGGCTGAAACTCTAAGATATGCGACTCATCCGGCACGTACTTCCTCAAGCAAGAAACATGGAAAACATCATGAATCCTTTCCAATTCTCTAGGCAAGGCCAAACGGTAGGCTACTGCTCCCACTTTTGTCAAGATTTCAAACGGCCCAATGTACCGGGGACTCAACTTCCTCTTCTCCCGAACCTCATTACACCCTTCCATGGAGATATCTTCAAAATACTAGGTCATCCACCTCGAACGACAAATTCCATCCGACGCCGACGTGTACTTTTGTCTACCTCGTGTCGCCCTCAAATGTTGTCAGGACACCTTAATGCCTCTATCGAACTTTCCACCAACTCAGACCCATAAATCTTTCTTTCCCCTACCTCATTCCAACATATCGGAGTCCTACACCTCCGGCCATACAAAGCTTCGAACGGTGCCATCCCATGCTAGCTTGAAAACTATTGTTATATGAGAACTCCATTTTTGGCAACTCCTCATCCCAACTACCGGAGAAACTCAACACAATAAGTCGTTAAAGATGTCTCCAACGCTTGAATCGCTCTTCGTATAATCCATCCGCTCTGAGGATGAAATGCAGTACTCAAATTGACCTTCGTCCCTAACGCCTCCTGGAAGCCTCCCCAAAACCTCGAAGTGAACCTTGCATCCCTATCCGAAACAATACTCTCCGGCACCCCATGTAGTCTCACCACTTGGTCCACATACATCTTGGCCAACTTCTCCGGCCCATCGGTTGATTTAATAGGTAGAAAATGAGCGGTCTTAGATAGTCTATCCACAATTACCCAAATCCCATCATTTCTTTTCTGAGTTTTCGGAAGCCCAAACACAAAGTCCATGGTGATCTTCTCCCACGTCCATTCAGTATCGGGTAGCGGCCAGCAAAGAACCGCGGATGGTTTATGGTCAATCTTGACCTGTTGACAAATTAAGCACTTCGCTACAAAATCAGCAATTTCTTTCTTCATTCCCGGCCACCAATAGTTCTCCCTTAAATTTCGGTACATTTTCGTACTTCCTGGATGCATATTATATGAAGCATTGTGAGCCTCATCCAAGATCTCCCTTTTTAGGTCGGCAAAGTGGGGCACAACCACTCGCTTCCTCGACGTTGTCATCATCGCCCACCGTAAACTCAGGTTTACCTCCCTCTTTCGCTTCCTCGATCAGGCCTCGCACCTTCTCATCTTTCTTTTGCATTTCTCCTATTTTATCTAGCAATACAGGTCTCACTTTCATATAGGCCAATAAGGATCCATCACCTCCAACCTCAAAGTTCACCCCAATCTGTTTCAACTCACTCTCGCGGGCTCCTTTCCACCTCCTTTTTTCGGCTTAAATCATCCGCCATTACATTTGCTTTCCCCCGATGATACCTTCACCGTGACATCGTGAAATACTTTAAAATCTTTCCACCTCGTTGTCTCAAATTTAGTTCCTCTCGCGTGGGTAATATATACTAAACTCTCAGGATCCGAATATCTAACATTTAACCCCATACAAGTAGTGTCTCCAAATTTTCAAAGCGAAACAATTGCGGCCAACTCCAAATCATGGGTAGGATAATTCTTCTCATGATTCTTCAATTGTCGAGAAGCATATGCGATTACCTTCCCATTTTGCATCAATACGCAACCTAACCCCCGACGTGGAAGATCGTCAGACACCACATACCCTCGCCTCCCCGACGGTAGTGTCAAACACCGCGATGTAGTCAATCTCCTCTTTAGCTCATTGAAACAGGCATCACACTCTTCGCCCCACACAAATGGTACACCCTTCCTTGTCAACTTGGTCATCGGAGCAGCGATTAACGAAAAGTCTTGTATGAATCTTCTATAATACCCGGCTAAACCCAAGAAACTTCTCACCTCGCCACCAAGTGCCTCCTAATTCATCACCGCCCACCTTTTGTGGGTCCAATAATACCTAACACCCTCGTCCGAGATAACATGACCTAAAGAATTGTACCCTTTCCCCAACTAAAATTCACACTTTGAAACTTTCCGCATAACTTGTTTTCCCGCTAAGATCTCCAATACTTTCCTCAAATGTTCGTCATGCTCCAACTCACTCCTGGAATAGATTAAGATTTCATCAATGAATACAACCACGAACTTATCCAAGAACTCCCGAAAAACACGGTTCATCAGGTCCATGAAAGTTGTTGGTGCATTTGTCAAACCAAACAAAGATCACTAATAACTCATAGTGTCCGTGATCTTGTCTTCGAAAGGCCGATTTTACATATCATCTTCCTTAATCCTCAATTGGTGATATCCAAACCTCAAATCAATTTTTGAAAAGACCTTTGTAATCCTGTTGGATCGAAAAGGTCATCGATCCTGGCAACGGTACCGATTTTTAATAGTCACTTTGTTCAATTGCTCTGCAATCAATACAAAGCTCCTCATAATTCCATCCTTCTTCTTGACGAACAATATCAAGCACCCTAAGGAGAATAACTCTACTGGAGCAAAAACCCTTCTCCAACAACTCCCGCAGAATCTGTTCAACTCTCTTTAATCCCCCGGAGCCATTCTCGCACGGTTTCATAGATATCGGAGCTATCTCGTACCACTTCAATCGAAAATTCAATCTCTCCGCTCGGAGGTAGTCCCGCAAATCTTTCGAAACACATCCTCGAATTCCTCTCACAACTGACATTTTCAAGCTTAGGCTCATCTTTTCAAACTGCTACATAACCCAAGTACCTAATACATCCCTTGTTCAATAACTTACGAGTTTAACACCGAGATCAAACAGATGGTAAACTCTCTATATCCCCGACAACTGTAATTTAGGTCTATCACAAGAAACACAATTTTACGGTGATAATTTATTATAGCATGGTGTTTTCCCACCTGTTCATTCCCAAAATCAAGTCGAAATCCACTAATTCAAAGGGTAATAGATCCACTTAATACATGATTATCAACACTTAAGGGCAATCTCATAAACCCCTAATTACCTCTACCTCACCTCCCACCGTGTCATTATTATTAAAGGTACCGTTAGATGTTCAGAATCTCAAGGATAGCCTTCAACAAAGTTCGAGATATAAAGAGTGCGTGGCTCCTAATCAAACAATACGCGAGCATCAAGGCTATATAAAGATAGGGTACCACACATTCTCGAATATCCCGCGCTCCTCGCTATGATCGCATGGATTTGCCCTCTCTTCAAGCAACTCTACTCATACCGGCTCCTTCCCCACCCGCCTCGGCTCGCCACCAACTCGGCCTTGCTCACATCCCCCTCGAAACCTTCCACCTCGACTACCCCGAATCCACCCTCTCCCAACCGTGGTTTTAAATCAAGTGGCCGCCCACCGTACCCACATACGAAGGACACACATTCGCAAAATGCCTTGGCCGGGCCGACATCTAACACACTACTCGTGCCGGCCACGCCTTGTGCCCACCTCCGCCCATTAATCGATAACATCGAACATGCACATCTCGGCCGAACAATTTAAATACCACCGTGAAAACCACTCATTCTAGGAGGTGCGCGATACCGAAAGCCCCCCGAAATGTGGGTCAACAGACGGTGTACTGAAATGGCTCTGCCCTGGGCGGTGCTGCTGAAAGTTCCTCTGAAATCCCTGTCGGTACGGCCCTGTAGCTCCAAATTGCCCGACTCCTCTTTCACCTCTAGATTCTGCTATGTCCCTCTCCACCTGCAACGCTGCATTCCTCAACTGGTGAAAACTGGTGTAAGTAAACAAGGACAGTCTCTCACGAATCAGAGTCACACTCTTGACGAAACTCCGCGATCCTTCCGTGAGCTCAGTGGGGTACACTCCCGGAATCAAACGGCACAAGTCGCTAAACCTCTCTTCATACCCATCAACTGTCCTCTCTCCCTGTTGCATCTGGATCAACTCCCTCTCCATCGCATACATATGAGTCTCCAAACAGAAATTTTGCCTAAAGAGTTCCCCGAATCGAACCCATGTGATCGGCATCTCTCCCCTAGCCACCAAATCTTTGTGGACATGGTTCCACCAACTCCTAGCTCCTCCCGACAACTGGTACACCGCGAACTTCACCTTCAACTCATCCCCCAAACCCATCGGTTCAAACTTATTCTCTAATGCCTCCAAGAATTCGATCGCAACCTCCGGTGTCGCGGCACTACGAAACTCAGGTGGTCCCTTCTTCAGGAAACTGTCTAGCAATCTGGTCTGAATCTCCGCCTCTCGGAGTGCCACTGCTGGTCAGTACTGGGCTCAAGGTCAATCCCCGCCTCAAAAAGTCCTCATACTGCTCCTCCGAAATGCACATCCTCCCGGGAACCCTGGCCGATCTACACTCTGGCCCCTCACCACGTACTCTTCCTCTACCCACGAGCTCCGCCGCCCCAGTCTACCACGAATCTTCCAAAGATCAAATTCCCTACCAACGCTAGTTTCCTCAAATTTCTACTCTAGAAGCACCTTATCTCTTAGCGGGTCCGCGATTCGACCAAGCGCAACTCAACTCCTGGCATCCTTGGGATAGTCTACTTAAAAGAAGATAAAATAATTTAGACTCATAAAAGACTCATGTCACAAAACTTTTACAAAAACTTTAGACGTAGGCACACACGCCATGAACCCAAGTTAAAACGGAAACCTACGCTCTGATACCATAATTGTAACGACCCGCCTCGAGTCGTGACGCCCGAGGCCGGAGTCACATCAACCTCAGAGTATCTGAGTCACCATACGACGGTTGACACGAAAATAACTCCGGCTTTGGAGATCAAGAGAACTCCGGCAGTTTGATAAAGTAAAATAGTTCAAAGCTCAAAATTATTTTCATCCGAGTTTAACTATCCCGCACATCTCGAACAATGCAAAATATCAACTTTATAAAGTTCCCAAAACCGTATACTCCATAAACAAGAATACATCTTCAACACCAAAACCAAAACGAAATTTGAGTACATAAGAAAAATGAATGAGAACAAATGATGACTGCTGAGGATCCTAGCCACCCGTCTCTCACCTAGATAAAATTTTCGACACTCACGAACTCAGCTTCACAAGGCACTCATTAACTTATGCCGGGGCGGTAGCCGGGATACCTTGCTGAAATGTATCACCGGGTGGTAATCTACCCACATCCGAATGAGATACACAACAAGAGATAAACACATGGCGACATAAGATACGTATATAACATGTTAAATAAACTGGGTGATTCATAAGATCACAATAGTAATAACCATCATCACATATACACATTTTAAAGGACTCACTTAATAAAGTATTCTATGTGATATATCTGTGAGATAGCATGTCATACACTCAAGCAACAAAAACACATAAGTTCCCCAAGACACCAAGTATAACACAATAACAATATAAATGTGAACACCAAAAAACAAGACCATGACATTATCGAATCTTTCTTCGCACGAATCCAATTCAATGTCAACACAATGCAAGACAATGCACACACAATTTATTCGACATTTATGTAATAACGGTGCTCTTTCCTGGCTCACCTAATGCACATAACATAATATTATATCAGATCCTTCCCAAGTGTGCTCACCCTTCGTCACCCATATAGAACATCATATCATATCCTTTTCCGGCGTGCTCACCCTTCGATCACCCACAATAACATAAAACACACCTATCCGCACAAACGACCTCTTACATGACTCTAACATGCCCACATCCTAACATGGGCGCCTTTAATTCACTCTCTATATGAACCAAAACATGACCAACAACTAACATCACACCCAACATACCAACCATGACAAACTACAATCACAATACCCACTCAACCAACATCACAAAGAACTTTGTAACAACCCGTGAGATAACAACAAACAATCGACAACATTCTCAATATAGTTCGTAATATACCCAAGTCAACAATTCCATATAGAATATACTACTATAATATATCTAATACAAACACTCAAACAACTCCAACATTTGGACAAATTCACAACTACCAATGCATAAGTTCAACACAAATACATAATCACATATCAATTTACCATACACTTCACTCAAACGTAAATAATGTTATCAAACGAGTGATAAATCCCCACCTTGGCTAGTACCACTAGCTACCAGTTGTACTAATCGACCAAGTAAGTTTTTCCCAAGGTTCAGCCCAAACAAAACATCGGAAGTACACTACTACCACTTTTGTTATACCATCTTTTTAGCAACTTTTACCCATTAGTCCCTTTAGGGTGAAATATTACTAGTTAAACTTCAACGATAAAGCAAGTAAATCTACAAAGTTCCAACTAACTTAAATCTTAAACTTTCGGCCTCACACTAACTCAACATTAATACCTTAAATGATTCCAAATTAACCAAATTACTAACTTTCCCAACTAATTAAACCCATTTCTAATAAACTTAATCCTAAACCCAAGTACTACTAAACTAATAAAAACTAATTTCATCATAAACTCATCCAACAACTTTTAAACCACAATTTCACCTCTAAACAACTATAATAAACGTCCAAAAATATAATTATATCATTTTAACACGTTTTGACCAAGTCAAACCCGAAGTCAACCCAAAAGTCAACCCAACTTTTCCAACACTTTTCTACCCCTAAAATCGATTATTATAATCTCCTATACTATAATTTCGGCCTAGATAATAATTATATACGATATTAATCCCAAAAGTCCGAAGTCAAACTAAAATTCCAAAAAGTCAACGTCCCTAAAACGTCCCAAATTTCTCATCCAAACACGTAATTTCAACTCAAGAACAACTAATTTAAAGCCCAAGAATCAAATTAAGCAATAAAAATCGAAAATCTAAAAGTCAACAAAAGTCAACCTAGTCGAAACTCGAGAAATATATGTACTACCTTTTACCTTGAATCAAGAGGATGTTGAGGGAAACTCTCCAAAAAATTTGAGGTCCAAACTCAAGGCGATGGAGGAGAAATTCCGGTAAAAAAAATCAAAGGGGGGAAGGAGAACTGCCCGCCGGTAGGGGAAGTGGAATGGGTTTGTGTTTTTCTTTTTTGGGCCTTGGTTGGTTTACGGTGGAAGGCCCAATAGTTTATGGTGAAAATCCGAACGCTTTAATTCAATCGACATTTCTCGCTTAACTATCTCGATAACTAACTCCCAAACATTAACATTTATCGTACATAAAATATGCAAAGGTTTCCAAATTTTACTGCTAATCATTTTAATAATCCCACATTTTACTTATTAATTTAATGCAGTCGTTACCGGTTTTTACACTCAATTCTAAAGAAAAATCATTATAAACATGACTTAATGATTTAAGCAGCTACTAGTACCCCAAAATAACAGTTATCACAACTCATAGTCACAATACCACAATACTTCATATATCATCAACTCATAGTCACAATATCACAATACTTCATATATCATCAACTCATAGTCACAATGTCACAATACTTGATATATCATCAACTCATAATCATAATATCACAATATTTCATATATCATCAACTCATAGTCATAATATCAGGGCACTTCATATATCATCAACTCATAGTCACAATATCACAATACTTCATATATCATCAACTCATAGTCACAATATCATAACTCATAGTCACAACATCACAACATTACAACTCAACTCAACATATAACATCAATAAAAGTATTAAAGAAATACATCTGAATCAACCGGACGAATCAGAGGACAACTTCTCTCGACCGCCTTTGGGTACCGAGAAACTCAAGGAAGGTGTGTCGCTCTCGCTCTTAATTTGTTATATCACACGTACCTTCAAATTATGATCTTCCCGTTGTTGTAACTTATGTCGCATTTCCAACAATTCATTTCCAATTCATGGAACTCGGGCTTTTGGAGATGAATCTTGTCTCTTTCCAAAAAAATTGGTCTTTGTTACCTCGCGGACTCCGGGTCAGAAGTACTCGTCCGTAGTACTCCTTCTTCATGACCTTTGCCAGTACATCGTTCGGACCACGACAAAGCAATTCTTCATCTGTAAGGGTGTCGGTAATAGCCTCCTGCAATTATGCATTTAGATTATTTCCACATAAAAACATAAGTCTTAAATTAGATATAGATCAGTTTTAGAACTTACTCCTTCATCCACTATCTTTTGCACATCATCTACGATTTTCCCATCTCGCAGCTTTCGAGCTTCCTTCCACAACATTAGTCATTGTCTAGCCGGGCGCTCCGGGCCACTTTGACTTTCTACATTAATTTTAAGAATGAAACAAAAATTATCTAAGTTATAAAATATGTATGCAATAAGTAAATATATTGAATATAAAAAAGTAGCTTATAATTTGTTCCCCGACCGAAAGTATAACACAAAGCACCTCAATCTTGGCAAACACTTCTTATTTTGGCGCCAGAATTCGATTCACTCAATTGCTAATAAAATAACAATTAGTATACAATACTAGACTAGTGTAAATTTCTACGCTTTTTAAGTCCAAATCTAATTACCTTAAATGTTTGGCTCCTCCAAATTCACTTCTAACAAATCATTTCATCTTTTTTCCACAACCTTAAGCTTGTTATATCTCTCAGGAGGTTTCAAAATAGGATTACCTTCACTATCGTAGCATTCTTTGGATAAATTTGTACGAAACTCCGTGTCAGCTTTTAAGTTAACTTTTTTCATACCATATCCATATTAATTCTCATCAATCTCAAAACAAAGCTTCATGAAAAAAAAAATCAATTAACTTAATCACATAAATATATCCATATGTGTACATGCATATGTTTATATGTAATCCATACAATCCAAAAATTCAACAACCTGAAATTCTTCCCATATTTTTGCTTCGCAAGACCATCTGCATCGGCGACAATTATTATTTGTCGTGATCACCGAACATAAACCAATATATTCACTGAATGTGGACTTATTTGGGACAATTGGTTGACCATCAATATTGAAATCGACCTACAAGTAATAAATACACTTAAAATAGTTAGTAAATGACAAGTAACCCAACGTATAAACAAATGACAACGATAAAGTAATTAAGAGCCTAGTACCTTTTAAATTTATCCATTACTTCTAGGAACAACTTTTTTATTGAAACAATTCCTCTCTTACTCCCCACCTATTCGCTGCTTTTGAGATAGTATGTTGGAACCGTATGAACATCAACATCATCATCGCTAGCATACATAAGTGTCCCATCCACCGCCTCAGAAATGCATACCGAGGTTAGAGTCGTTATCAACCAAGTATCCGAAGTCAACATACGATGGTTGACACAAAAATAACCGGCTTGAAAATCAATAAACCTCGATATTTGATAAAAAGTGAAATAGGGTTCGAAGTTCAAAATGTTTCCATACAGAGTTTAATCATCGTGGCATTACCTAATCCAACCAGTAAACTTCATGACAATAAGTCCAAAATACCTATAAAACAGCTTTATAAATTTTCAACACCAAACACAAATACGAAGTCCGAGTAATAATTCAAAATAATTGAGAAAAAGATGATTGTCGTAGGATCCTAGCCAATTGCCTTCACCTAAGTAAAATCAACGATCACTCACGAGCCAACACCTCACGCTTGCACCCTAACTGAGGTTGAAGGCAAGGGACCCACCCGAGTCGTACGCCCCGAGGTTGAGCCGTTATCAACCTGTATATCCGAATCACCATACGATGGCTGGCTACAAAAATAACCCGCTTGTAAACCAATAAACCCGACAATTTGATAACAAAGAAAATAGTTCGCAAACTCAAACGCTCTAAGGTCAGAGTTTAACCATCGTGGCATCATCTAAACAAATCCAAAATGCAACCTCATAGAAATTCCAAAACCAAGATACTTCATAATATAGTTAATACATTTTCAACGCCAAAACAAAATACGAAATTCGAGTACATAAGAAAAATGAGTGAGAATAAAAGATGACTGCCGAGGATCCTAGCCACCCGTCTCTCACCTAAGTAAAATCACCGGACACTCACGAACTCAACCGCTTCACAAGGGCACCGCCAACTGAGGTTGGAAGGCAGCTCGACAAATTAAAGGGAAATGTATCACTCGGGTGGTAACTTACCCACATCCGAATGAGATACACAACAAGAGATAAACACATGGCGATAGAGTATACGTATATATAAGGTAAAGAAATAAACTAAGTATTCATAGTGTCACAATAGTAATAACCATCATCACATATACACATTTTAAAGGACTCACTTACGTTATTCTATGTGATATATCCAGAGATAGCATGTCATACACTCAAGCAAACAAAACACATGTCTCTCCAAGATGCATCCATTATAACACAATAACAATATAACAAGTAACACCAAAAACCAAGTATTCATAGTGTTACAATAGTAATAACCATCATCAACATATACACATTATAAAGGACTCAACTCACGTTATTCTACATGATATACCCAGAGATAGCGCATGTCATATAATCAAGCGAGCAAAATACATAAGTTCCTCAAAACACCGTAAAACAAGTTAATTACGATATGATCGACCTTCGTATAAAGCATCCACCCAATGTCAACACAATGCAAGACAATGCTCACAATAATCAGATCCGATATTTATATAATGTCGTTGTTCTTCCGCGGGCTCACCCACGTAACATCACATAATATCATATCCTTTTCCTACAGTTTCACCCCTCGCTTCAATACATAAAAATATCATATCCTTTTCTCAAATAGTGCTCACCTTCCGATCACCCATACGATATCACAAAACACACCCCATCTCAAGTGACAAACGAATTCTTACATGCTAATTCAACATGCCCACATCCTAATATGGTGTGACCACTCTCTATGAACCCAAACATGACCAACAACTAACATCATACCAACATACCAAATCCTACGACAAACACAACCACAATACCCACTAACCAACATCACAACAACTATACCAACCTAGATAACAACAAAGCACAAATTCCACAACATTCCAATATAGCAACGTATAACATACTCAAGTAAACAATTCCATATAAACCTACTACCATAATGTATCTAACAACACAAACATCATACAACCTCAACATTTCCATACTCTCACAACTACTCTAATGTATAAGTTCATAACACAAATACATGGGCCACATATCAATTTACCATACACTTCACTCAAATGTAAATAATGTTATCAAACGAGCGATAAATCCCACCCGCTAGTACCACTAGCTCTAGCAAATTAATCGGCTCCGTAGTTTCTTCCGCTCCGAAGTTCAGTAAACAAAATACCAAAGTACAATTACTACTAATTTGTTATAAATTATCTTTTGTGCTAAACCTTTAGTACCCATTAGTCACTTTAGGTGAATTATTAGTAGTTAAACTTCAACAATAAACTAAACGAAAAATTTCATCTAATCCCAAATCCCTAACTTTCGGCCCTCACACTAACCCCAATACTAACACCTTAAACAATTCTAATCAATCTCAATTATTAACTTTTCCATCTAATTAAACCCGTTTCTAACAACCTCCAATCCCAAAACCCAACTACTACCCAAAACTAATAAAAACTAATTTCAACATATATTCATCCGACCACTTTTTAAATAGCATTCCACCTCTAAACAACTAGAATAAGGATCCAAAAACATACCTATATCATTTTAACATGTTTTGACCAAGTCAAACCCGAAGTCAACCCAAAAGTCCACCCAACTTTTCCAACACTTTTCTACCCCTAAAATCGATATTATAATCTCCTATACTATAATTTCGCCTAGACAATAATTATATACGATATTAATCCTAAAATTCAAGTCAAACTAAAATTCCGTAAAGTCAATGTCTTAAACGTCACAAATTTCTCATCCAAACGCGTAATTTCAACTCAAGAACAACTAATTCAAAGCCCAAGAATCAATTTAAGCAATAAAAAGTCGGGAAACCCAAACTCAAAAACAACGTAGTCGAAACTCAGAAATACCTGGCAAAAGTTTCGCCTTTTTTACCTTGAATCAAGAGACGCATGGTGGGAAAGAAAATCAAAGTGGGGGAGAGGGAGGGGTTCACGATAGAGTAGCGGGGAGATGGATTTTTCCTTTTTGTTTTGTTTTTTTTTTTTAAGGGGTCATGGTGTTGGAGCATGAGAAAAACGAAATTATTCGATGGTAATGCGACTGCTTTTGGGCTTCAAAGCCGATAATTTCGATTCAACTTACCTCGACTATAAATTTCCAAAGTTAACATTTATCGTACATAAAATATAAAGTGGTTTCAAATTTTACGTTAATCAATTTAATAACCCCACATTTTAATTTATTAATTAACGAGAAGTCGTTACCATTTTTTTGTGGTAAGCTCAATGCCTAAGGAAACGAATCACCCGGGTGGTAACTTATCCACATCCGAATGAGGTACACAACAAAAGATATAGACGTAGCGATAGAGTATATATATGTACAATAAAAGAATATACCAAATATCCATAGCATCATAATAAATATAATCATCATCAACATATATACATTTTAGAGGACTCAACTTATGTTAACCCACATGTTATATCAAGAGATAGCATGTCACATAATCAAGCGAGCAAAACATCATAAATTCTCCAACACAACGTTATTATACCTTACAATGGAAAATATACCAAAACTCCCAAACAAAACCACGATAATGCACACAATGTCACACAATGCAAGACAATGCAATAATAACCGTGATCCTATTATTTATATAATGTCATTGTTCTTTCCTTGTGCTCACCCACGTAACACAATATAATATCATAACTCTTTCCCCGTGTGCCCACCCTTCGCCACCCATAAATACCACCATATCATTTTCCGGCAGCTCACCCTTCATCACCCATACAATATCATAAACACCCCCTCTATCCGCATTGCATCGACCTCTACATGCGACTCCAACATGCCCACATCCTAATACGCGACTACTCTATATAAAACCAAGCATGACCAAAAACCAACAACATCACACCAAATGTATTCAACCATGACAAAACACAACCACACACGACTCAATCAACATCACAACAACTACAACAACCCCAGATAGAACAATCATGCAACAATCACACAACAATCTCAATATGGCACCCATAATATACATAATACAACAATCTCATATAAAACTTACTACCATAATATACATAACACAACCATCATACAACTCAACATTTCACAACTTCACAAATTACACTATCATATAAATTCATAAAATAATTATATAGTCACATATCTATTTATCAAGTACTCGTGATTCAAACATAAATAATATTATCACGCGAGCGATAAATCCCCACCTGCTACTCACTAGCGCCCGAGAAATCAATCGCCCGCAAGCTTTTCCCGCTCCGAAGCCCAAACAAAAACACCGAAGTACGTATTACTACAACTTCAAGAGTAAATTCTCTTTTAACAACTTTTAGTTCCAATTAGCCACTTTAGGTGAAATATTACTACAGTTCTCAAACGATAAACAAACGTAAGCAATATCGAAAACCCACACTCCAACTATTTCGCCCTCTCTAACGCCATCTCTAACATTTTAACAATTTTACCTAATCCAAAATATCAACTCTTCCAACCAACTAAACCCATTTCTAACAACCTTTAACCTCACAAACTAAGTTTACTAACCATATCTAATCAAACTAATTTCAACATATATTCATCCTAACTACTTATAAATCAGCAATTCCACCTCAAACAACTATAATTAAGGCTCAAAGAACATACTTATACCCATTAAAAGCATTTTAAAAAAGTCAACCCGGTCAACTTGAACCAACACAACTACACCAACATTTTTCTTTTTCCCCAAAATCGGTTATTATCACCTTCATCTATAATCTAAGCCTAGATAATAATTATATGCCATATTAAACCTCAAACCCGAAGTCAAACTAATTCCCAAAAGTCAATATCCCTAAACGTCAAGAAATGCTCATGCAAATTCTTAACTTTAACCCAAGAACAACTAATTTAAGTGCCTAAGAATCGCTTAAAGAATATAAATCAAAAATACAAAATAGTCAACAAAATTCAACCCATTCGAACTCATGAAATACTAAAAAAAGATTCAAATTCTTTTTTACCTTTGAATCGAAGAGATATGAGGGAAAGCTCTCCAAGAAATTTGAGGACCAAAGCTCATGAGATGGAAGAGAAATCAAGAAAGAAAATCGCTGAAATGGGAGTGGGGGTTCGGCCAAGCAGACGGGAAGTGGAGATGGGATTTTTTCTTTTAAGGGCTTGTTTGGTACGTGGGAAGGATGAGATAAAAATCGAGTTTATGCGGTAAAATCCCGACTGCTTTAGTTTAAGAGATACCTCTCGACTATTAATTTCAACATCAAATATTTATAGTCCATGAAATATAAAGTGGGTCCAATTTTACGTTAATTAAATTAATAACTCCACATTTTAATTTATTAATTGATGAATCGTTATCGGTTATTACATTCTACCCACCTAACAAAAATTTTGTCCTCGAAATTTCTCAATCTCTATCATACGGAAAGATAGAATCAAACAACCATAACAACTAACCTTAGGCGAAAAGTTCGCTGGATAGTTCTCATATCATCCTCACGCCATCGACTTCACCGGTCAGACTATTCACAAAAACTTTTACCAATTTCACTTCTTTGTTCCTCAACACCTTCTCTTTCTGATCAAGAATTCTCACTGGTCCTTCCTCATATGTCAAATCTACACCCAAGTCATCCGGTTGAAACTCTAAAATATGCGACTCATCCGGCACGTACTTCCTCAAGCAAGAAACATGGAAACGCCGGAATCCTTTTCCTCTTCCACCCTCTCTAGGCAAACGGTAGGCTACTGCTCCCACTTTTGTCAAAATTTCAAACGGCCCAATGTACCGGGGACTCAACTTCCCTTCTCCGAACCTCATTACACCTTTCCACGGAGAGAGCCTCTAGAATACTCGGGTCACCCACCTCGAACACAAATCTATCCGAGGTCGACGGCTGTAATTCTTTTGTCTATCCTTGCGTCAGTTCTCAAATGTTGTTGTATCACCTTACTCTCTCTATCTAACTTCCACCAAATCCTAATTCCATAAATCTTCCTTTCCCCACTTCATTCCAAATCGAGTTCTACACCTTCGACCATACAAGGCTGAACGTGCTATCGCAGAATGCCAAATTTGAAAACTATTGTTATAAGCAAACTTCATTTTTGGCAACTCTTCATCCCAACTACCGTAGAGTAGAAACTCAACACACAAGCTCATAGAACGCCTTCCAACGCTTGAATCGCTCTCTCGATAACCCGTCAAGCTGAGGGACGAAACGCAGCACTAAATCTGACCTTCGTCCTACTGCCCGAAACTTCCCCAAAAACCTTGAAGTGAACCTTGCATCCCTATCCTAAACAATACTCTTCCGGCACCCACGTAGTCTCACCACTTGGTCCATACATTCACAATCTCCGGTCCATCTATTGACTTAATAGGTAGAAATGAATTCAGCCTTAGATAGTCTATTCACAATTAACCAAATCCCATAATTTATTTTATGAGTTTTCGAAGCCCACACAAAGCCTCCATGGTGATCTTCTCCCACGGCCCATCTGTGTATCGATAGCGGCCGCAACAACCCCGCATGGTTTATGGACAATCTTGACTTTGTTGGCAAATTAAGCATTTCGCTACGAAATCAAGAATTCTTTTCATTCCCCGCCACCAGTTCTCCTTAAATTCCGCACATTGCAGTTTCCTGATGCATGTTATATGGAAGTGATCATGAGCTTCATCCAAGATCATCTTTTTAGGCTCCAAGAAAGGGCACAACCACTGCCTCCTCCTAATTTAAGAACACCATCAGCTACCTATCGTGAAATCAAGCGCACCTCCCTCTTCGCCTCAATCATGCCTCGCGACCTTTTCATCTTTCTTTGGCAGCCCCCCATTTTATCCAAAGAATACCTGGCCTCACTTCTCTTATATAGGCGATCCATCCCTCCCACCTCAAAATTTACGCCAATCTGCTTCAACTCACTCTTTTGGTTCCTTCCACTTCTCTCTTTCTCCGGCTTAAAGCATCCGCCACTACATTCAGTTTCTCCCTCGGTACTCAATCGTTACATTATAGTCACCGGAAACTCGGCCCACCTTCGTTGTCTCAAATCTTACCTCATAGTGTGGTAATATACTTCAAACTTTTGTGGATCGGTAAATATCCGACATTTAACCCCATACAAGTACTGCTCCAAATTTTCAAGGCGAAACAATATGGCCAACTCTAAATCATGGATAGGCTAATTTTCCTCATGATTCTTCACTGTCTACATACGCGATCACCTTCCCATTCTGCATCAAAACACGCCTCTAAACCTTGGATGTGAAGCACGTGAGTACACCACATACCCTTCATTTCCCTCGACGGTAGTGTCAACACCGCGACGTAGTCAATCTTCTCTTCAAATTTCATTAAAGCAGACATCACACCTTTCACCCCACACACAAATGGTACTTTCTTGTCAACTTGGTCAATGAGTAGCGACACAACTAAAAAGTCTTTGTATGAATCTTCACATAATAATTCCGGCTAAGCCCAAGAAACTTCCCCGCCGACTTCAACACACTTCATGGTCTCTCTCCCAATTCATCACCGCTTCCACCTTTTGTGGGTCCACACTAACACCTTCACTCGAGATGACATGACCTAAGAATTATACATTCCCAACCAAAATTCGCACTTTGAAAACTTTATGCATAACTTCTATTTGCATCTGTAATATTTCAATACTTTCTCAAATGTTCGTCATGTTCCAACTCACTCCTGGAATAGATTAAGATGTCGTCAATGAATACAACCACAAACTTATCCAAGAACTCACGAAACACGGTTCATCAGGTCCATGAAAGTTGTTGGTGCATTTGTCAAACCAAACGGCATCACCAAGAACTTATAGTGCCCGTATTTTGTTCGAAAGGCTGATTTTGATATATCATCTTCCTTAATCCTCAATTGGTGATATCCAGACCTCAAATCAATTTTTGAAAAGACCTTTGCATCCCTCAGTTGGATCTAAAAGTTCATCAATTCCCGTAACGGTACCCATTTTTAGGCATTTTGTTCAACTGTCGGTAATCAATACAAAGCCTCATCGTTCCATCCCTCTTCTTGACGAACAATACTGGAGCACCCCATGGAGAATAACTCGGCCTTATAAATCCCTTTTCCAACAACTCCTGCAACTGCGTGTTCAACTCTTTCAACTCGCTGAGCCATTCTCGCATTTGTGCCATAGATATCCGAGCCGCTCCCGGCAAATTACTAACTTTAAAAATTCACCTCTCTGCTCGAGGTAGTCTCCCGGCAAATCTTCGAAACACATCTCACCCTTCTCAATAACTGGATATTTTCGCTTAGGGCTCATCTTTCTTCAAATCCATTACATACCCCCAAATACCTAATACATCCCTTTGTTCAATAACTTACAGCCACCGAAATCAAACAAGATGGTAAAACTCTATATCCCCGACAACTGTAGAATTCAAAGCCTATCGTACAGAACACAATTTCCTTACGGTGACAATTTATTACAAAGATGATGTTTTCCCAAACTAATCCATTCCCAAATTAAGTCAAAATTCACTAATTCAAAGGGTAATAGATCTACCTCTATATGTTCAATCATCACACCATGGTTATTCGTGGTATAAATCGAAGCTTATGTCTTTAGCATTTGTGATTTCAGCTCATCGGCTACAAGCGACTCCACTGCTTTTGCATAGACCTCTTTTCATCTTGTTCTTTGGTGTAGAACGTGTACCCATTGACAGTGTAGGAACTATACGAAAAACGTGCATGATCCTCGAAGCCATTTGATTGTATCTGAAACAGAGTTAGCATTTACATTTAACTGTTTAGCCACATGATTTTCAAACCAAGAAACGAAAGTACGATTGTGCTCCTTCGCAAGCCACCCCGCTCCCCTGCCTGGATTGTCTTCTTCAAGTAGTACTTTATGCATGTCAATGTATGATCTAACCTCATCTGTGTTGTTTAGGATGTACAAGTGCGCTTGTTCCAACTTCAGTCCTTCTACAACTATCAATTGCTTCCCACATATTCCTTCACTTACCCCATTACTAGTACTTTATTTAGGTACCGAAGACCTATGTTCTCTAAATTTGTCATATACCAGTGCAAAATTTCACAGCTTCTTCCATTGGGCACTCTCTCACGATACAACCCTCTAAATGAAGTTCTATTTTTGACATATCCCTTCAAAAATTTCATATACCTTTCAAAGAGTACATCCACCTCATGTCGGTGGCCCACACTCTTCTATAAACTCTCAACTAAATGAACTGCCGTTGGCACCATAATATCAAAGAAAGATTCGTGAAAATACATTTCAAATTACAAAGCATCTCAACAATTTCAAATTTGTAAATTGGTAATTTATTAGGATCAATCACCTTGCTACAAATAGTCTTGAAGAATAAACATAACTTTTTAATTGTTACACGTGCATTCTTAGGTAATAGACCATATTGCCATTGGAATCAAATTCTCCATGAGGATATGACAATCATGTGACTTCAACACCTTCATCTTTGAATCTTTTAACGAAACTAGACTTCATGTTTGATGAATAACCCTCAGAACCTTTAACCCGATCTCGTGAGTCCGACATAAACTTTTTTCCTTGTTACTAAGAGTACCCATAGCTGGGGTGCAATATGTTTTGCATCCATCTTTTACGGGTCTCAATTTTTCTCTTATTCCTAATTGTATCAAGTCCTTCCTCGAATTCTCTGTATCTTTTGTTTTACCCTTTGTACCTAATAATGTAGATACATAACTTTCAGTGATATTTTCTCTTGATGCATAAGGTCTATGAAATGTCTCATAGCTAAATCCTTCCAATAAGTCAACTCCCATAAAATTGTGCACTCTTAAAAACCCCTCTAGATGGTACCGACTTAGGGAACTTTCCTTCCCAATGGAATTTGCAAGCCTTTCACCTTATCAAATACCTCTTGGCCAGCTAAACTAGGAGAAGGTCCACGATTTTCATATTTTCACAAAACATCAAGCCGCCTCCTATATCCATGCTCCTTCGGTAAAAACCTACGATGCCCCATGTAAACCTCTTTTTTACTATGTTCTAATCGAACAAAGTCAGTTTGATCTTCACACTTGGGGCATGCATATTGTCCTTTTACACTATATCCAGATAAATTTCCATAAGCAGGAAAGTCATTCACTGTTCCAAACAACATAGCCCTCAAATTGAAGTTATCTTTTCTTAACCCATCATATACATCTACACCCTTTCCCCACAACAACAACTTCACATCTTCAATTAAAGGTGCCGCATATACATCAATATCAAGCGTGTTGTTTAGGTCCATATATCGTTGTAGACAACATCTGGGCCATTTACGCTTTCATATAGCCAAGGCGTGTAAATTATATATTGCCAAAACTAATGTCATGTAATACTACGAGATACCTAATTCCATGAGGATTCATTCTATCTCGATGACAATAAAACCGTAAGTTTCTAGGTTCCTACGCAAATTCCGGTACTTAGAATCAAAAGTCTGATCGACGCCAAGATCCGCAGGACGCCTAAGCTTTCCATCTTTACCCTTCATCGAAATGCCAGTTAATTTCTTCCAGACAATCGACACTACATGCGCCTCGAAGTCTAGGTATGTATGGAAATAATACATCACTTTGATCGTAGATTCTCTTCTTACAAATTTTGGGAAGCATTAATTGGGGTGGACATTCTTTTTTCAATGATGCATATTCCTTTTTCTAAAATAATATGCAATCGCTCACATGCACGTATCCTAGTATTTCAACCCAATTGAACTCGAGTAATTTGTTTTGCATCATAAGTTCTTCGAGGCAACACATTATCATCAAGTAACAATTCTTTAACCTTACTCAATAGGTCTCAGGAGAGAATCACCCATCCATGTTTGGCTTTTAAATTGTACAAGGTAATAACTGCATCTAATTTGGTAAACTTACATCCATCCCACAAAGGTTTCTCTGCATCATCTTTTAACCTCTCCAATAATTCAGGATGATCAATCAAATCTTCCTCTAATACCCTTGGTATTTCTTCTACATTATCCCTTACGCCTACGTTCACACTCTCATCGTGTCCACTATCAAACTTAAATCGAGTGGACCTAGAATCAACTTTCATCTCAACATGGTTTGTCTAATAAGTGTAGTTTGTATCTATGTCATTACATATCAAATGTTCTTCTAGTTCATCCTCATCTACTGTACTCAGATTTAAACACTTCCAAAGGACATTGGAATTGAACTTTTCATCTCTTTACATTTATTAGAGCAAACTCACAAACTCTTTTCACACTATTTTCATATTTTGTGGACAAACGACATAGGCAATCATCCAATTTCGATCCATAATTACTTACTACAAAATATGAATCTTTAATTACACAAACAAATTAAACACCATACCTCACCAAACATAGCCAACAATTCAAAC
Organism: Lithospermum erythrorhizon; assembly: GCA_019722365.1. Taxonomy (NCBI): domain Eukaryota; kingdom Viridiplantae; phylum Streptophyta; class Magnoliopsida; order Boraginales; family Boraginaceae; genus Lithospermum; species Lithospermum erythrorhizon. The sequence goes on along the minus strand of JADFUC010000240.1, from coordinate 44,508 downwards.
ATAAATCATATACATACGAGTACTTGAAACTATGCAATTTACTGTGGATATAAACCAACAAACTTTTTATGGTAAAGAATGGTCAATAATCATATATGAACAACCTTTTATATAAAAATGAATAAACTAGCTTACTTCATTAAAAACACAAAAACAACTACTAGACAGGTGTAACTCTTAATCAAACTGAAAATCATCCAAGGCAATAAAATGGAAGACAAAGAGAAACACTTGATTTTAAACTTTACAAATACATTTCAATCAAAGAATCCATTTGTAACAAGAAGTGCAATTACAAATCTGCAAGAATCTATGTTGAGACGATCATAGTAGAAGTGAACTAAAAAATGTATTATCTCTTGTAGAGTTTAGGGAAATCTCATAAATATAATATTTAAGATTTCATTATCAGAAGAATCAAGAACTCTTCTCAATCGTAATTTCTTTGCCAAGCATCTATTGAAATCACTAATTACTCGATTATTGTATATTGAAGACCACTACAAACAACAATATAATTATTATCATTAATGGTTTTTTTCAAAGATTTGGGACATAATATATAATTCATCGACATTATAGTCTAAAAAAACATGCATGAATATGTTTATTATAGGTATATAATTTACTTTATCACGAACATTCGATATACAAACTCTGGTGACCTCATTTCTATTCAATGACTTCAGACCTTTTTATGTTAAAAGGTTATTTGTGTCAAATTTTAAAATTTTCATATCAACTAATATTAATCACATATATACTATCAGCTTAACTTTATTTAAAAATTATTGCCAAGAGAGGCTCTTAAAGTTATAGATATCATCTTTATTTCATCGATTTTCAATATAATTCATTTCGAATATTTCATATTCATACAAGTGACATCTAATGCGAACCAAGACTTCTAAATTTAATTAAGTATCACCCCAAGCCTCCATACGGTAGATCTCGGCTCGATCTATGTAGGACTTATAAAACATTCTCCTCCTGAAAAAAAAAAAGAAAAAACCCATTACTCCAATGCTATGGACCTCTTTGGTTGTTTCCTTCTCATGTGGCTAAAATTGAGAGAATTTTATAAAAATGTCTCGATATTATTCAGTTTTGTGCAAATATTATTGAATCAATCATCAATCATCAATCAAAATATGCTAAAATGAATACATAAAATAAAATTCAATATTAGAATTATGAATAATTTATACTACTTATCAATTGAGAAGTGATGTTTTCTAACAATAAATAAAATAACATAAGGTGTATTTTTTATTAAAAGAAATAAAATAGTGTTTTCTAACAATAAATAAATTACATAATGCATATTTTATTCAATAATAAAAACCAAGAAAGAGATAGTAAACAAAATTCTTTAAATCTATAATTAAATTTATATTATTAAAAAATTATATGGGATCAGATAACTATGAGCAAATTACTAGAATATAAATCAAAAGTATAATTTCTTATAAATTTACGTAAATAGATACCATTTCATTTATTATCTCAAATTAAATGTTTAAAGATAAATACTTACAAGAAATACATTTACATTTTAATAAGGTATTTTTAAATGTACTACTTGAATATCTTATATTCATGTATTTTAAAATGTACATCTATTTTCAAGTGTAACATTTAGGAAATTTGTAATTAAGGGTAAAATAGATATTTTATATATTTAATGAATTTATATCGTTAAATGCGTAAAATTAAGTCTGTGGGGCATTTGAGACAAAAAATAAATTTAAAGACATACGACAAAAAAGATATGACAAACACAAAAACTAATCTCAAAGCAGATTAAAAAATAAACTCATAAGATAACACACAACATCAAATTATCCTTGAAAGAAAGTTGATGTTGCAGGATGAAATTAAACTAGTGAAATAACCTAAAATAAGTTTTGCATCCACACTGACTAAGGGACCATATTTTAGTCTCCAAACAAAGTAGTACAACTACTATCCATGTACATGTACCTATGTTTTCAAACTTTCTGCAAACAAGAAGTACCCAAGATTGGAGCTGTTCCATCACATTTTCATAATCCACAGAATATTAGACCAAACCATCTCTTTAAAGTTTGAAACCTTTCCTTTGGCATATACTCCTAATTTCCTGTTTGGCAAGCCCCAGTCCTGAGGGGCACATCCCGGTTTACCTCCTCTGTTGGCTGAGGGACTAGGCAAGCGGGGCGCCTATAATGAGCGATATCACTCCTAATTTCCTGTTATTTTTGCTTTTAGGCTAAGCACTTTGCAGATATACAGTCTACAGAATAAAGCTGCACCCTATACTATATGTAGAATCTCCAAGCAAAGAACCACTTAGATTCTCTTGATATATACAGTGACATTTCCATTCTATCTGTCTCCAACATTTCTCACCCACATGTTTAGCTACCACAACTTCATTTTTTAGAAGCATTATTATCAACTCTTGAAAAATCAACAAAATATGGGTAGAGCAACAAGATGGTTAAAAGGGTTGTTTGGTATGAACAAAAAGAAGGAGAATCTATCAGAAAAAAGAGCTACCACTTTGAATAATTCATGTGGGTTGAGTCAGAATCTAAAGATTATGCCACCAGACATGACCCCTGCAGAGGCTGCATGGCTGAGATCATTTTATGAAGATGATAATGAGTCTGATAGTGAACAAAGGAAACAGGCTATAGCAGTGGCTGCAGCAACAGCGGCGGCGGCTGATGCTGCTGTTGCGGCGGCTCAGGCGGCTGCTGCGGTGGTGCGATTGAGTAGTCAAGGTAGAGGTGCCATGCTCAATGGTTGCAAGGAAAATATGGCAGCAGTCAAGATTCAAACTGTTTTCCGTAGTTTCCTGGTAACAAATTTCAGTGTTAATTATTGTATAGTTCAAGATAAATGCAATCTTTTGTTCAATTTTGATATTTTTTTATGAGAATTTGAGTGCCACACAATTTAGTTAATTATTTTCTGCATCTATGAAATGTTCAATTTTCAATTTTAATCAATTTTGAATTTTAATGATATTTTACTCAAAATACATGATTATTTAAACAATGTACTCCCTCCATTCATTTATCTAACATCCATTTAATTTTGTACAAAGTTTAAAGGAAAATTCAAATATATCTCACAAACAAAAATTTTCCATTCATATTTTCTTACTTAATTTGATAAAATGAGAACCAAAAAAAGGATTTATATTTTTGGAAAATGATCCTTAGATTAAGAGAGGGATGGAGGCATTTTCTTTTTCACACAATATCAGTTTATTTTTAATATACATTTTTAAAATTCCAACGTAAATTTTACAATCTCAATATATTTTTCACTATTCATTAATAAACAATTTCTATTTAAACAATCATCTATTGAGGTAAGATATTTTGTTAAAAATATATTAAAATAAAGTAGGTTAAAATATTTTATCATTAATATTATAATTTTGATTCAAATCATTTTTATGTGCGCTTTGATTAGAGATAAAAGTGTGTTAATTTTGACTATCAAAAATAAACCTGACAATCTTGGGCGACGGAGGTGAGTAGTAGTATTTGTTTCTCTCCAAAACCCATTATTTTTGCAACTCAATTCTTGGTATAGGTAAGTAAATTTTTAAATAATGTAAACAAATTTGGTGTATTTTTTATGCTATGTGAATCATAGGCAAGAAAAGCACTCAAGGCATTGAGGGGGGTGGTGAAGCTACAAGCAATTGTTAGAGGATTTTTGGCAAGGAAACAAACCCATGCAACAGTAGTGATTATGAAAGCTTTAAGCAGAGCTCAAATGGACGCCCATGCCCAAAAATGCAGAGGGCTTATCCCCAACCATGAAGAGTGCCCCCCACAATCTCAACCAAGGAAATCTTTGGTAAGGATTTTGGTTCTCTATAGTCTGATTACCGTTTTTTCAAGTTTGGGTACTTTTTTTCCTTCATAATTGAATTTTCTTTATTTTGGTGATTGGTTTTGGTGAATAACTCCTAATCAAAATAGACTAATTGGTGTCTTTTTGTCAATATGTAAGTATTAAAACTCAAACGTGCATCAATCATGGTACTTTTTGTTTTTAGTTACTCTATTTATTTGAGTGCTAGAAATGTACTTTTTACCATGTTTATGCAAATGATCTTGAATTGACTATTTTAACAAATATCCCCAATTTTCAGGAAAATTGTGATGATGTAAGAGTTGAGCACAGAGTCATTCCCAGGCATAGCAGAAGGCTCTCTGCGTCGTTTGAGATTAGTAATGTGATGAAGGATGTTGATGAATGGCCTAAAATTGTTGAGGTAGATACAGTTAGGCCTAAATCTAGAAACAGGACCAAGTCATCTGTGAGTGAGCAATGTGATGATTTATTACACAACCACACAAAATCCTGTCCACTCCTATGTCGGAATGCACCACGCCTGCCAACACCTGATCGTTGGAATTTCAACCAATCCTTTGAATCAGACGAACATATGTTGGCAGCGGGTAACGAATGTGGACTCTCCACAGCCCAAACCACCCCATGTTTTGGAAATTCTTGTGTTTCTAATGCACCTCTGACCCCTACTAAAAGTGTCTGTGTGGATGGGTATTTGGGGAACATCAACAAGAATTTAGTCCCAAGTTATATGGCTAGTACACAATCATTCAAGGCTAAGTTGAGGTCCCAAAGTGCTCCAAAGCAAAGGCAAGAACCACCCTCTAGAAGGAGGCTTTCACTTGAGAAAATGGAATCAAGAAGTACTCTAAGTGGTCTTAGAAGGCAAAGATCATGTTCACATGCTCAAGAAGTAATCAATTTCAAGAATGTTGTCGGTGGAAAATTAGGTAGGTCCAGTGATTTTGTCAATGAGCAAGTGAAAGACTATTATTCCTAATTAATTCATGAGAATATCTAAGTGATCTTTGTGACATAAATGATAAAAGGTCTAGCTTGCAATGCCTTTTTAGAATCAATCAGTTGGGGATAGAATGTAATAGTGCTGAGAGGATATGTCACTTAAATTGAATTGTTGCAAGTTTTTGAAGATTCATTTTGTTAACTTATTTGCACCCCTTGTAATTATAGTTCTGACTATAATCATTATTTCTTAAGTATTTCAAGAAAACATAACGTTCACAACTTTTTTCTTCATCAAATATCCAATAAAGCTAATCATTTAAGGGTTCTTAGAAATTTTTCTTTCATGAATAAGGAAGACCTACAACTAGCAATAGAAGTATCTCTAGTAGATAAAAATGATCTCTTTGAATTGGCTTAATTCCTTTTTGTTATGGTAGCTTTTGGACCATATTTTCGGCAATCATCTAAACCCCATCCATTACTTCTACAAGACTTGATTCTTTGACTACAAGAGCTCCCTTCTTGACAATATCTTCAAGATTTCCCACACTTGCCAATGATGTAAAAGATTCTGACTTTCCATCATAGTACTTTGAAAGACCTCTCCTGCTCATACCCAAAAATATAATGAATAATTAGATAACTAAAATTATAACTTAAATTTTGAAAATTCTGTTATCAAATAAAAGTCGAACTAGATCATTCAAATACGATCGCAAGGAGACAATATCCAAATTATCAAATATGAGAATGGAGATTGGCAATATAGGTAAAATTATAATTTAGATTAATGGTTTTGTCAAAACAACTTATCCAATCTATATACCTTGATGAAAAACAACTTTGAAGCAAAACCAAGAAACAAAAAATTGTAAGTTATATATAAACTTGTGCTTGTGAACTCACTTGATAGGAAGTTGGCCCATTAGCTCACACAAGTGAAAGAGGGGACTAAATGAAGGTGATGATGATGCATCCTCTTCTAATTCTGATGATGGACAAGATGATGATAACGATGATAATGTGAGATAGCAATCAGAGTCTTCTCCATGATTCAAAACAGCACCAGAAAAAATCATTTCTGCCAACTTCTATAAATTCTTGAGCATTAAAGCTGTCACAATCTACATTCTGTTTCATGGGTGAATCTTGATACACTTGAATAGCTTTAGCCATTGGAATCTCTACTTTGAATTACAAAAATTACAATATAGGACAAAAGTTCAAATATTTATTTGTTTATGTGATTATATCTAAGAGGGAACATATACTCCGTATATAATACTCATGATATGCGTGTTTGGGAAATTATTAAATATAGTACTACTAATTTGATCTAGCTAGGATGATTTGTGGTTGTAAACGAAGTTTGGAGGGAGATTTGATATTTGATGACTAGTATGAGCTTTTATCATCAAGGTATTTATCTATCAAATGTGTCACATACAATTGGTAACGTGCTATGGTTTATATGGTTTGGAACAAACCAATGTGGCTTTTCCATGCTACAAGGAGAGAAGATAAGGCTTAAGTTTTGAAGACATCCATATTCTGAGTCACCATTTGCTCGATGGAGCATTTTCTTACCCTTAAAATCTATTGATTATGTAGGTTTTTCATCCTATTTTTGATTTCCTGATGTTTTATTTCAATTTATTCCGTTTTATTCTAATTTTTTTTCGATTTTTTCTATAAATTTTTATTTTTCCGTTTTGGTTTAGAACAACAAAATTTGTTCCATAATGGCCTCCATAATTTGTTCCATAATTTCATTTTGAATCAACAAAATAGTTTGTAATTGAATTGCTGCTTATAATAATTCGAATGGATCAAGAGAAACAGATAGGTATGTTTTTATTCAAAAATGATTTGAATAGTTTCACAATTCATTTTGATGTTTCTAATAAAAGTTTTTACATTGTTATTAAATTATTGGCAATTGAAGATGAACCTACTGGTGATTTTTCCACGTCACCTAAATCGAGTCCTATTCTCAATTCTGGTTAGTTTCCTATTAATATTGAATTCTCTAGTCATTTTTATTATGTTGTTTTCAACTTATATTTTTTTCCAGGTTTTCACAATCATCAAGAAATATGCAACTCCGGCAACTCTCTTCAATCAGGTTATTTTGGTTGTTTAATTTTATACGTATCTATTTTCTATATGGCTGAATCGAATTTTCTAAATCCTTGGCATAATACGGGCAGATGAATCTGGTTTGTCGAAGTGCGGTATTCGACAACGACAAAATAATGCAGACGGATGAAGGACAAAGACAACCCAAACAAAACAAATGAACTAGTAGCGCACTTATATAACGTGACATTTCAAAAGACTATATATTAACAAAGAAGTTGTCAGTATACAAAATGGGTTTTATACCATTTTAAATTGAACATAGTAATTTTCAATTTACATTGTTGTCAACCTTTGAGCGAAGCCTAAATGATTCAATGATTGACAGTTTAATTAAGTAAATCATCCTTCAGATTAAATATAGCACAATAATGATTTAATGGCTACTTAACATACTTCGAAAGTTGAAAATAATGATTCAATAACCTGATTGAAGAGAGTTGCCGGAGTTGCGTATTTCTTCATGATCAAGAAATATAGCACAACAATGATTCACAGAAATATTTTAGGGAATGCCTCATATTTGTAGAGAGTTGCATTCCCTAAAATATTTGAGAAATTTTTTAAGATAAGGAATCTGATTTTGTGGTACTTTTTGATTTTTTTCTTCAACCTATTCTAAATATGAAATAAAGAGGTATTTTGAGACATCTGATGTCGATATTCTATATATTGACCTTATTTTGATTTTACCCCTAATACTATTATCGTGTCAATTTGCATCTTAATACTATCAACTTTATAGCATTGCCTGTAAAATACAATAGGAAGGTGTCCAATATTTCCACACATCTAAACCTCAATAAAAAGGAACTATATAAAACTTCCTAAATAATATACAATCACACTAACGAGACTATATTTTATTAATATTTTAATACTCCACCTTCAAATTGGATCATGAATGCTAATCGTGTCTTGGTTGTTACGTATATAATCCTTCTTCAGTCAAAGACTTTGTGAATCGATCTCCCAATTGATTTTCACTCTTCATATAATCAGTAATAATCAATTCATCTCTCATTTTATCATGAACAAATTGACAAGCTATCTCTATGTATTTAGTTCGTTGGAACACTAAATTCAAAACAATATAAAGAGAACTTTGATTGTCACATGATAATTTATTCGAAATCGAAGCTTCAATGCATATCCTCCGTGATATGAAGTTACTTCATATAATCTCACATGTTGAATGTGTCATACCCCTATTCCGCTTCTACACTTCATAGCAATACAATATTATGCTTCTTGCTTTCTCAAGAAACCAAAATTTTCTCCAAAAAATACAGTAACCTCTTCTAGATCTTCTGTCTAATTTAAACACTTTCCGATTAGAGTATGAGAAACACTCAATACAAGTGTTTTTATTATTAGCATACAAGATATCCTGTCTAAGTGCTCCCTTAAGGTAACACAATATATATTCTAGAGTTTTTCTAAAACTTAGTACTATGCGTTTAATAGTGTGGGCGATATCGAAAACAAAATAATGGTACAGAGTCTGAATTTGATTTGATGTTAGCCATAACCCTAAAACCTAATCTGTTTTGACAAATAAAGTATAGTATACTTTGATATCATATAAAATACTCTTTTAATGCTTATGTTTAGGTGTGATATTACAGTAGGAAAAAGTCTTATATATTTATACACATCTAAACCTCAATTGAAAAATGCAACAATATAAAACTTCTTAAATAATATACTAACCATAATAATGATAATATATTTTATTAATCTTATAAAATGGCCCATGTCATCCATTTTTCTTATTAAAATTAGACAAAATTCTATTTTACATAACAAGAAGTGTCAAAGTGCAAAAATATATTATATTTTTGATACATTTTGCAAGAAAATGATATTGAACTTTTTCTAATAATAAACCTATTGGTAAAATAAAAATCAAGATTTTCCTTTCCCATTAATATTAAGGCTGGGAAAAAAAATGAAAAAAAGGCTTTTGTATACAACCTTACACAAACACTCTCTTCAAATCCACATAAATCATTTGATTCTTCAAACCCGAACTCAATTTAGTTCACATAAATAAGTTTTTATTTAACTAAAATTAATTCACAAAATGAAATGGTTTTAGTTTGCATTGCTAAGATGTTTTGGTAAAATTAAAATATAAAATGAAGTACGAGGGGGAAGCTGGTTTGAAGATGGAGGAAGAAGATAGACTTGACGGACAACAATACCCCATGATTTTATCTAGAACTAATTTAAAAAGTCAACAACGGTCCAAAATAGGCAATTTATCCTTAATACCCGTCCAAATTGATCGAGGCAGAAATTTTTCTCAACTTCGAGTGTAAATGAGCTTAAGGCTTGGCTGCGTCTCGTTAAGGGTCACCAGATCCTCGTCAAAAGCCATTTCCACAGCCCATTTCCAACGATGCAAATTCGAAATTTAAAAGTATAGAATATACACAAAATAATAGAGATGAATATTAATTGTCAGTAGATAAATTGTATACCATGCTTGGAATTATATGACAAAAGATTTGTCATGTAACACCTTGGTCATGACAATAAATTTAAATCATCACAAAATAATAACAAAAATTATTTTAATATATAATAATAATAATAATAATAATAATAATAATAATAATAATAATAATAATAATAATAATAATATAGCAGTTATCGAGCCGGATTGCCGAGCCGTAACAAGGCAGTTCGAAGCTCGCTCAAATATCTGGGCTCGGGCTGCGTTACTGACTCTATTAAATACTACAGAGATGTTTATTGTGCGTTTGGAGAAAGCTTATTTCATAGAACTCCCGATGTTAAAAGCTTGTTTGACCTAGAGCAATTCTAGTAAGAGCGATTCATTGGGAAGTCTCCCACTGAGCGTCACCTGATGAGTACAAAACGTATTGGAAAACTTTGTGGTGGTTTGTGAGGCTAATTTGCTCCGAATCTATTATCGATGCGGATTACGGGCGGGGCATTATAATTATCAAATTAAGATGGTTTTGGGAACCTCATTGATCGAGTAGTGTCTCTTCTAAACTAGAGTGATCAAACGATGAATTTTAACAAATGTTGGTGATGTTTGCTGCAATTCGCTCTTATTCTTTTTAGTTATTTTCTATTCAATGACATTAGATCATTGTCTTATATTTTTAAATCAACAATGCAAACTTTAGAAACTAAGTCTTGACTTTTACCAAATTTCGGAGACTCTTTTGATTATGTCAAATAACCGCACCAAACATCCTACTCCTATAAAACAAATACTATTAATGAGAGTTCGAGCATGTTTTGGATAAACATTTCACATCCTCTGTAAGTATTCCACCACTTTCACCACATAACAATATTTTGTAACTAACTTCTTAATAAATTAAACTGCGATAATTCTGCGACTTTGGCATAAAAAGTATTTCGTCGATCGGATGTACTTTCATGTTAAAGGCTATGAAATCACTCATAAATAGCGAGAGTCTTCCCGAATATTATAAAGGAAAAGTGGGTCATCAACAACCAGTATGCCATTGTTAATCACATTCGCGGTGGTTCGGCCGAGAGGGCAGACACCAGCGAGAAGGATGAAGGAAGTTTATGATATAACTTGAATAAACTTATACAAATATTCATAAAGGATCGATTAATTCTTATAATGTCAAATCTAAAGAAACATATAATATAATATGAATACGGAGAATACTTATTGTATTACGTAATACTCTCGCCAACCAAGTTCTTTATAGAAGCCTCGTTTTGAATTTCAATTTGTGGCCCAGCGATAGGTAATGCCTCGGTTGATCCTTTTGGTGGGGGTTGAATCACATATTTGAGTACGCTAGAACATGTAGGGGTGGACGGAAATAAATTAAATTAGAACTTTAGGTTACGCACTTGAGAAAATGGGAGCGCTCGATGGGTGAGGGGGCGAAAATATGGAGGTGGTGATTAGGTCCTTCATGTGATGAAAACCTAATGCATCCCCATATGTCTTTCTCTAATAATAAGCCTAAAAGCGTAGAATGGTTAATGGCAAAATCATTTAATTTAAAACTAACTTCGTTAAGTAAAATACTACTAACGAGTTACTAACAAGCTCAACTAACTTTTAAATAATAAACTAGCAAGTTAATTAATTCGAGTTCATCCAATTAATATTTACACATACGATGTAAATGTAACAGATATAGAAGTCTATTGATTACAATCAATTTCTCAATTTATCAAATACGGTTTAATTTCATACATGAAATATAATTCAACGTCATTAGGCCATACGGGCTCAGGATAATAGCAACTTAGTATAATAATATAATTGACCATTATTATTATTATTATTATTATTATTATTATTATTATTATTATTATTATTATTATTATTATTATACTTGATTATGCATAGAGATCTAGCAATTTGGCATAAACCCTAGTATTATTGAGGCAGGCTAGTAATTAAAACTACTATGGTTGGTGTTTTGGTTATGTAATCACATTCCACTAAAAGCTAGTAAATGAATTGTTACAACGGTGTGTGATGGGCATAATAAATGGCTTATGTATTGATTTGACACTTCCCTTTTGCCGCCCCGGCGATTGCCTGTTCTTTGTCTCGCGATCTCTAGTCCTAAGCTAATCATAAGTGTGTCATGAAACACCCACGACTTTCTTTACTCGAACTATGAAACCATAACGTCGTCGACAGCGTCGGTGCGCATAATCAACCATGATTCCGAGGAGCTTTGAGATCTACCTTGTATATCAAGAATGGACAAATCCTATAATATATCAACATCTCTTGCTATAGTTCTTGTATTAAGCTAACATATCTGGATTCTGATCTCATTTGGGTAGGCGTTTCACATAGTCAGCTTCTGACTCGTATAACATAGATAGTTATATACGTAGGTCTAAGAATAGCTAAACTTCAACAATTCTAAGCAAAATTCATAGGACACAGATATACATATCTTATGATTTTACCTTGATGCTTTGCTCTCGGATTACTAAGCCCGGCCCATGTCATGATTAGACTTACAAGCTCTCATGATCCAAGAAAATTTATCATCAATCAATCATTATGTTGTTCATCAAATGCTAGTTGCCCCAAAATCATCAATCAATCATTACGTTTCTAGACTTGAAGAGGTTCTCTTGGCAACTCCTGGTTACTTTCTGCTTCGGACTTGCCTTGGGATTTATTATTTCAACCAACCGTGAAGCAAATAAATGACTATATTAATAGTGTACATTCATATAGTATAGTTAACAATCAGTTAATAAGACAGAACTACTTGTTCAATCAATTGTAACTTATTTCGAGCAGTAAGTGAACCGTCTCATTGAACGCTTGCGTCGTTAGGGTTCTTCTTAATGTCATTAAGTCAAACTTGATTTAATCACGGAAAAATATATCCAACTCCGAGATTCTTGCTTAAATCCACGTGGATCCTTAATTTTGCATGAATCTCTTAGGTCACTAGGACATCTGAAAGTGGAACCTGATAATTCTGATAATCTCCTTAACTAGAAAGCTGCCTGATAATTTTTATATCCATCTTTCGATCTCAACCATAGAATTGGAGATGGTTAATATTATTGATATAGTTCATATACAATTGTAGGCAAAATGAGTTTTAAGCCTTTTGCCATAAGCTGCCTTAGCTGTGGACATTACCATCTTGGTCAATTTAGCTACCAAATACTCATTTCATACTCGGTGGTGAACCCGCTGGTTAAGTGTAATAAGGAGACGAACCTCGTTTTATATATATAAGAAGTATTTCAGATTTTATGGCAGTTAGCCATTTCTTTGCTTATCATTGGGCAGGTTTATAACGCAATTAAAGTGTGTTAAAATACATCATATTAATGAATACATATTCTTTTAAATTGACTAGTAATATTGTAATACTAAGTTCAAGCTTCTTTGGTTTACTCTCCGGTATACTATACTCGGCCCATTCATGAAATGCGCTAACGGTGTTCGCGTGCGACGATTGTCCGTGACACTATTAACGTTGATTCTGGTGAAGACCAACAGCGATCGTTCTGTAACTATAGTTACCTCCGTTCTCTTAAAGTTAGTACAAAGCATATTCGAATCGCGTGAATATCTTTAGTAAACCCTCATAATTTATTATGGGAATTGTGTTATGTCGCGTCGATATGCAACGCAATCTGACATGTATCTTGTGAATCCTATTCATATTACCATGTAATAGATTCCAACCACTTCGATCACGTGAGGTCTTTACTTATAGGAATGGACCTCTAATAAGTGTCTTTTCAATAAGTTTGTCTATCATGAATTTAATCTATCATGATTTTATTCACCTCAATTTCATGGCATTATAACCCAACAATATGTCATCTAAGCTTATATTTCTTGACTAATATAGCATATGTCACATATATGTAATTGGAAACCCTGATTGTACAAGAATCAATTGATGCCATACCTTTCAAGGTTGTATGAGGATTCATTTAGTACTGATGTATACAAACATTATGTCTGATTGTGCTCCTAACCTTTACTTGAACTTCAGTGTGCCGCTCTTGACCACCTTTATTTCAATAAAATATATCGAGGTCAAAGATTCTAACTCCATTATCTTGTATCTCAAGTTTGCAACTTTAATGCGATGGTATACTCGTCTTCACTTCTTATTCTGTTTGAGATCTTGAACTTCAATAACAATGTCAGTATCCGTAAATCGCGTCATTCTTGAGGAACATTCTTTGGATCATTTCAGCTTAAACACACATGTTCTGACACGTGAGTAAACAATAAGGAGCGAGTTTGAAATAGAAATGAACATAGTCAACCAATGAATACATTCAACTTGGTAGAAATAAATATTTGATTCATTTATGACTATATGTTCATTTAATGGAAACACGTTTCCTACTTCTAATGAATCACCATCTAGAAGGTAAATAGAGTGAGTTATATACTCGACTCGTGTATTCCAATTCTATTTCACTCAAATGACCTTAAGTCATCTATTGGAGTATGATTTATTCATATCATCATGTCTCTTTGCATTAGGCATCAACAATGCATCAGGAATTCTCACATAATATTCCTGATATAACCGAAGGGTTCTAACACTGGATTGGTGTCTCCTAAGGAGCCGCTTGAATACATTCAAGTCATATATTTACTTCCACCTTTATACTTCATAAAGAACATATGAAATAAATACCGGGTTCCTACTAGTTATGTACATGATGACATAATCTGACATTAGACCCGTGATAGAGTATGTCTGCCCGGTGACATACGTGCTGTCCATATGAGATGTTTCAAAAGTTTATTTATCAAAACACCAACTCTTGAGTTATCTGTAATTAAGTATGAATAAATTTAATTTAAAGGTAAGTGCAACAACTTTGATATAATTTATTCCGTTCGTTAATGTTTATTTACATTGAGCATAATTCTTCTTTATGTCGACTCCCTTGGTGACACATCTGGGTAGAATAAGTACTGGTATACAAAATTGAAATATTTCATCCATTGTGTTTAACTTCATTAAACACAATTCTTTATACGTATCTTATCAAATGCACTTTTAAGATCGAGAATGATGTCTCGTGAATGTCGTTACTCGTGTCGATGTTACTTAATTGAGAACTTGATGGTATTTATGTGGTCGTCCCAGTACTCTTGCTCAGTCGATGTATCATTCAATGACTTATATCATTGATCAAATTGTATATGTTCATACAAACTTAATCAAGATTAACGAATCTCCAACTAAGTCTAGTAAGAGTTGACTTAGTTCATCTTTTCAAGATTGAATTTAAGTCTTGTTAAAGTCATTTCCACAAGTATCACTCAATTGTTTGTTATTCAAAAATATCATGTCTTTTAAGAAGAATAGAATGACATTCCTCTAATCAGAATCACCTGATAGATGGAAATATGCAGATGTCCATATTAAATATGACATCCACTTCTACTCATATAGGTCCAAAGAAAACAGTTTGAAATTTCAACCATTCATGGATGATTTAAGCTCTTATAATGTAGTCATCTATCATTACATAAGAGCTCAATTATCTTTCTTTGTGCTTTATCTCCTGCCTACTATTATACTTGGCTCGTAATCATGATCTAAGACCATGCGAGTCAAAACAGTGTCTAAGACACTGAGAGTCTAGCCACAATGACATTACAATTTTGATAGCAAAATATAGAGACATGAGGTTTTATCAAACCTATCTTTTTATTTCTCAAGTGTTATAAATATCCTTCTTTTTGTGCTAAATGTTTGAAATAATGAAAATAATCATTAACTTCAAATCATAGTTCTTTGTGCACTCAACTTTACAAGTGATGTGCTTGTCTGGTTATACAAACCAGAAGCTTATGCTTCATCACAATTTATGAACAAAGTTCATCTTGTTGATGAAACTAAATACCAAT
Organism: Lithospermum erythrorhizon; assembly: GCA_019722365.1. Lineage (NCBI taxonomy): Eukaryota > Viridiplantae > Streptophyta > Magnoliopsida > Boraginales > Boraginaceae > Lithospermum > Lithospermum erythrorhizon. The sequence continues at coordinate 29,129 of JADFUC010000240.1, read as the reverse complement.
TACATGTATTGAAATGTAGATACACAACATTCACAATCATTAAATAGTCTTCTCGATTAAGTTATAAAAGAGATTAAACTATTTATTTAAGACTTGTATGGTGGCTAAGAGACAATATAACATATTAGTCTTCATATCATCATCATCTTTAATTGAGATCAAAATCTTACCTCTGATCACGTCATGTTACATTGTTCACTTGAACCTAGGTTCGTAAAGGTATCCACATGATTAAGTCAAGTCTTAAATGATTGTGATATTTAATGTTTGTCTTTTATTAGCACCCAACCATTTTCAATGGGCTTAAAGAAGGAAATCGTGTTAGCACGTGTAACACTATATTACTTCATGTCTTATGAATTTCTCCTAAACTTGTTTTATTTCACATTAAAAATTTATGTTTTAATTTGCCCAATTACGGTGAATAAAACAGGTAAATTTAGTGTGCCAATCATAAATGAAAATATGCAGTCATAGATAGTGCAGTTCAAGAAATTTTCTAACATATTACAAATAAATTGTAAATATTATACCCGTGCTAAATCTCACAAAATGTATAAGGTATCAAGATCCGTTGTGGATTTAGAATCAAAAGCGGCAACCACTAGCGTACATTTTTGAATCCCAGCTATAGCAGTAGATTAACTAATCAATTATGTACGCTGACACAACTCTTGGTCGCTATCGCTCTAACGAGGGGTGCTACCGGCAGTGTATCACCCGAACCCCTGACGTTGAGTGGAAATCACCGGTTAAGCTACGAATTAAACCAATAGGTTACTTTGGAATGATGATCGAGAAAGCCCACAGCGTTAGTGGAAATACTTGACATGATCCATTGTCATACCTATGACAGTACTGCGTCGCGGTGTGCTCGGTAAGCGAGTGATAAGTTGCGCCAACTTTAAAATTGACTATACTTTCCTTAAATTTAATGGTGAGATATTTAATATGCGATATTTATTCACCAAAAATCGAAGTGAATTTACCATAATTTGAAAAACCACAAAATTAGGGTTTTAAAAATAGATTGGAGCCTTTTCAAAGGCCCCCAGCATATGAATAATGACGATTGGATATCCGACCGCCGCCCTCGTAGACACAGCGCCGCCCCAGGCTACAGGCGGGGAAAATATCTTTGCAATTCATGAACCACCACGAAAGGTGCGGACGCCCGGTATATTAAGCTTGTCTGGTGTTCGATTTTACGCTAGTAATTTCAGTTTTATGTTTTAATTCAATTTGTTTCAAAAAAACATTTTTAAGTATTTAAACTAATCCAAAAATTATGATTTTCTCAGTAAATCTTTTTCATAATATTTTAAAAAATTGGAATTTCTGAAAAATATGTTACAGAGAACTAAATATGTAATTTCTAATTATTAAAATAGTATAATTTCAAAAATTCATAATAAATACTTAGAAAATTCAAATAATTCCAAATTTTCTCTGAGAGCTTATTTGTAATGTAAGGTTTCTGGAACAAAAATTAGATTCAAAATTTTTTGAGTTTAAGCCTTTTAAATATAATTAACTTTTAATTAACTAATTAAAATAATTGTAAATCCTTTTAAATCGTGAACAATTATACTAAAGTATAAAACACTAAAATATACAATTTGATGTACTTGAACATATGAACACATTCAAAAAAATACATAGCTTCATTCACATTATATATTTATACATAAATATAAATATAAATTGATATAAATTCATAACACATGATTTATACTAGATTGACATTAAACAAATTAAACTTGCTCTTGATGCCACTGAAGGAATTTATATGATATAACTTGAATAAACTTATTCAAATATTCATAACAGGATCAGAGTATTGTTATAATGTGAGAATCTAAAAATATATATCTGAAATATGAATACGGAAATACTTACAATATTGCGTAATATATATAAATCCTTGAGTTATTTCGAAGCCTCCTTTGAATTCAATTTGTGCGGTACCACAATAGGTAATGCCTCAGGTTGATCGCTAGGAGGTTGAATCTACATATAACGATTGTCATGAGATCTTTATGACGTAACCACGGAAATATCGTCATTGAGAACCCGACTAGTAATTAAAGTATTATGGTTGAATGTTGGTGTATGTCAATTATTAAAAGCTAGTAAATAATTATTCTAAAAATTATCATGATAGACTGTAATAAATGAAGCAAATAGTATTGATTTCCAATAAAAAAGGACCGTCCAAGTCCCTCACAAAACCAACCAACATAAGTGATTTGTTAGACCTAGAGGAGACCCACATCCATGAAGGGCCATTTCACATCTGGACCGTTCAATTCAAAGGAAATTCGTTTACAGTGAATAACCTCGTATTTATTTTACTAGGAGTTCGAATCTTTTATTTCGACATGAAAGGATTCAATTTTAAAAAAATAACTACACATTCTTTATAAATATATATCTTGTAATTAATCAGACAATCTAATTTACTCAATAACTTTTCAAGTAAAAATTAATATTGTCCCGCTGAATTAATATTCAACTAGTCGATGTTGGGTATCCATTCCAATATACCACTAGTTCATAGGGTGTTAATGTGTAACGGCGCAACGCCGAGTATACGCTACTCGAGGTTGGAGTAGATTCATCGGCCTGTATATCACAGTCGTAGTATGATGGTTGACGAAAAAATAACGCATTTAAAAATCGATAAAACGATGGTTTGATAAAAGTGAAAATAGTTCGAAGTTCAATGTTTCCATCTGAGTTTACTTAATCGTGGCGTCGCTTTGTCAAAATCCAAAAGTGCAAACTTCATAACATTGCCAAGTCAAAATACTTCATAAGCAGGTTTATAAATTTTCAACACCAAAAAAAAGAGCGAGAAATGCAGTACACCAAAAATAAGTGAGAAGAAAAGATGGTAGCAGGGGATGCGCGTCTGCTAAAGTAAAATCACTTGATCGCTCGCGAAGCTCATGAAACACCAAATGGCACTGTCGATACGGAGGTTGGAAGGGGTAAACTCGGCCCGACTTAGTGGAAGCAGATCAACCGGGTGGTAAGCATCACATCCGAATGAGGTACACAACCAAAAGATAAAGACGTAGCGATAGAGTATATATATATGTACAATAAAAGAATATACCAAATATCCATAGTATCAAAATAATAGTAATCATTCTCAACATATATACATCTTAGAGGACTCCACTTATGTTAATCCATATGTTATATCCAGAGATAGCATGTCACATAATCAAGCAAGCAAAACATCATAAATTCTCAAACACAACGGTTATACCACAATAACAATATAACAAAATTCTTGAAAATAAGACTATGACATTATCAACATTTCGGGGCCAGCGATGACATCCGCTGATGTCAACACAATACAAGACAATGCCTTGATACTTGTATCCGACATTTATATAATGTCGTTGCCCACTTCCTTGAGGCTCGATATAATATGTATCCTTTTCGGGATGCTTACCGCGATCACCCATACAAATATCGCCTTGACCCCATTCTGCAGAGCGACCTACGTGTGACTCCGTACTTGGCGTACCAATATGGTGCGTGCTATGAAACCAAGCGTGACTGACATTGTAAAACATGCCAGCCATGAGGAGACATAACCACCGCGACTCAATTAACATCAAACCTTCTAGCCCAATGAGATAAGAGACAATCGTGCAACAATCACGCGACCGTCTCGATATGGCCCGTAATATACATAATGCGACAATCTCAAGTATAAAACTCATTGCCGTAATATACATAACCTGATCATCATACAATTCAACATTTCACAACTTCTAAATTACACTATCATATAAATTCATAAAATAATTATATAATCACGTACTCTATTTATTAAGTACTTCGCTCAAGCGTAAATAATATTATAAATGCAGTGATAAATCCCCACCTTTAGCTAGTACCCATTGTTAGCGCCGAGAAATCAATCGATCCTTGAGCACTCTGTGTTCGAGTCTAAAAAAACACCGAGAAAATGCGATTAACCATTATAAATTCTCTTTTTAACAACTTTAGTACCCGTTAAGTAAGCTTTTGGGTGAAATATTCTTAGTTAAGGTGACGATAAACTAAGCATTGTGATATCGACAGCACCCTACTTGGTTTCGGCCCCTACTGCAACTCCATTTAACACCTTAAACAATCTTAGCAAACCGACATATGACTTTCAACCGACTAAACCCGTTTCATGACCTTTAATCATGACCGTTTGCCAATCTAATAAAACTAATTTCAACATATATTCATCCAACAACACTTAGTAATTCCACCTCAAACAACTATAATAAAGGTCAAACGTGCCTATACCATCTGGCAGCTTTTGGAAAAAAGTCAACCCGAAGTCAACTCGAAATTCAACACAACTACACCAGCGTTTTCTACCCCGTAAATCGGTTATTATCGCTGCTTATACTATAATCAGCCTAGATAATAATTATATGCCATATTAAACCTCGAAAACCGAAGTGAAACTAAATCCAAAAAGTCAACCTCCATGCAAAGCGTCATTTTGAATTACTGCGTCGAATGCTTAGCTTTAACTTTCGGAACAACTAATTTAAAAGCGCAGAATGGAATTATGTAAATAATAATTGAAATACAAAAAATTATGAGCTTCGACCCGTTGAAACTCATGAAATACTCAAAAAGGAATTCGGCCTTTTTACCGTAGAATTAGAGCGGTTGGACTCGGATTTTTATCGATCGGTGAAGATCGGTCCGGTCGGAATCACGTGGACAAATGAGCCTGGATTTCGTACTAGCCAAGGTGAGTATTTATCTCGCGGGTGTTGATTAACTATTTGGTGCGGATATGTGTGACTTTGTGTTAAATTGTATGTTGAATATGAATTGTGGGTTGAGTTGTTGGGTTGTGTCTGGTCTCGTAGATCGTATAGGTGTTTTTGAGGTGATGTTGAGTCGTATTAGGAAGAGTTGTATATGAGTTGATGATGTATGTTGAGTTGTATTATCGATATTTGCACTTATCTGGCGGTATAAGTGTGGTGTTTTCTTCTGTCTCGTTACGTTCGGTGATAGCTTATGTCAACGGACGTCAAGTTTCTCCTGCGGAGTTGAGGTTGATTATATGCGATGGATTATAGAAATCCGGTTATATTGAGTTGATTGTGTAACGACCCTTAATTGGGCCCCACGAGTTGGGACCGTAATCAGCCTGAATAAGCAATCGCCGACGATGGATAACGATAAAAATGACCTCGTTTAATGTGATAATAAAAATAATACAACTTCGTCAATGGGTGAGCCCAACCAACGCTACGACAAGCGAAAAGTAAGCCAATATAAATCTGACTTGTCGAACAATGGGTTCTTTCGGAGACCAACAATAATTTATTACATCTGACAAAAACTCCCAAAGAAGATAAAAAGTATATTTGTTGAGATCTTGATACCATTAAGCCACCTCGGTGCGTGGCTACTCGGCCCGATCGTCGGTCATCATGACAACCTGAGCATAAGCAGCAGCCCGTAGGGAAATAGGGAGTCGGCTAAAAGGCAGTGAATACAAATATCATAGAAGTTAACCTACGCTCATACAAACAAGGACAATTGAGACCACTTACCTATTTAACGTATCCACCTCGAGTTATATTTTATATGCTCCTCTCGACAAGATAAATCGTACCTTGTGGATTTCCGACTAACGCCGACAAATCCATCCGTCAACAACACTCCCGCGATGCGCATGTCGCGGAGATATCTCTCTGTTGTTATCTTCCTTAAGTATAGCTAATTCCGATAATATACAACTCAGTATACAACGACTCAAACATATATCTCAACATCTCATAACTTTCGAGCATACGCAACTCAACCAACATCTTTAGTTCACCTTAAAGTCTTTACTACGGTTATAGTCATCGCCTCCTATGACATCTAAATATTTATTATAGAACCTCCAAATCATTATCGTTATCTTAATACAACAATGAGCAACGTATATCTTAAATCGAGATAACTTAGGAAAGTGCGAATTATCTCCCCAAATTCTTCATTTAGTATCTGAACTTATTCTCAATGGTATCAGCGTCGTGGTTACAGATCGTAACTTATATACTAACTGCGTTTGAATCAGCTCCACTATATATAAAATATCGTCAACATCATCTATAGATGAGCGTCGGGTTTATAATTTTATACCTAATGCCCTCATTCAATAGTTATTTCAACCATTAACCACTCGACTTTTTCACCTTAAAGGATGTATAACAATTAATGTCAACCTAGGATCCACAAGAAAAATGGGATCATATTATCAATAATCATAGAAACCTAATTCGTATAATTTCATCAAAATGACATCTAGTATAATCGGCACAATGTTCATAACCAATAAATGAGTCATAAAACAAATTATATACAACACCATAGAAATTTAAAACAACATGTGAAGATATATCTGAAAGTCTCGATAAAGGCGCGCATCGCCCATAATAAAATCACGAAATTTCAGCAACTGACTATAACTCTGAGTAAATGGAATCTTCATCCTACCGTATCTCCCATGACTATACCCAGCCCTTACAATGGCATATCTTCCCGTCAGGTCTACAGGGAATGGACCAATCATTTGATAAACAACTTTGCTTTCTTGCCTCTGATATAAAGACTGACATAGCAATGCACACATGAAAGTGATAATAGATCTCATGTTGCACTTATGCAAGTATAAGGCCAGCAGCAGGCATAATGCACGACAAAGTGATAATGATCTCCTTATTGCAGCTTATGCAGTATAAGGCTGACACCGACAATGCACATAGCAAAGTGATAATAGATCTCATTGTGCACTTATGCCGAAGTATAAAGTGGCCCGACAATCTTGTAAGCAAAGTGATAATAGATCTCCTGGCTACTTATACCAAAGTATAAGGCAGCCTTGGAGCAATGCGCAGCCAAAGTGATAATAGATACCATTTACACTTATCTTAAGTATAAGGCCAACAACGTCACATATCACGCAAGGAAGGAAATTCGCTAACCTAATCATCCAGTATAGAGTCATATCCTAATACTCGAAATTAAGCACTCAAAGTCACAGCATGCTCAACCAACACCTCCCGACTATCGGTTACTCACATTCTCAAACAATATCCAAAGCCTTGCTGACTAAAACATCTGTAATCATAAATCAATCGCAACCACCGACAAGGCCACGAAGTACGAAAGTAAGGCAAGGCCACAAAAATTATAAAAGTGCCGACAAGGCCGCGAGAAATACCAAAAGTGCCGAGAGGCCACGAGGAATCTGGCGTGTAAGTTGAGTTCAAGCTATTACTTTTACCTCGAAGCAATGCTTGGCATACACGAAATACAATCACGTAATCATATCGTATCGCACCAAATAGAAACACACATAATCACATAATCATACCACAATGACATATTCTTTAATTTAAAGTAAGTGCATTAATGTACTTGATGAGATAAGTACTCGCAGTTGTGATAAGGAAAAGGTCCCGCCTAATCGATCGATTTTGCTTTCCAGCGTTCCCGCGTCTAATCAAAACACCCAGAAATTACAATTACTACTCGCAACAATTTTAACCCTTATCTTAATTAAATTTCTGACTTTCAACCCATTTTAGTTACAAATTAACAACTTAAGTATAGATTGCTAATTATGTTTCAAAGACTATTAAAATGGCGAATTTCAACTATCAGTAAATCCCATAATCGATTAACCGCAGCAAAGTACTAACATTTTCAACCAATTTCAATCAACCCCGATATATCAACTTTTCCAACTAATCAAGCCCATTTCCTATGACCTCAAATCGAAAGCCGTTTACTACTCAAAATCTAATAAACTAATTTGACATATATTCCTCATGACTTATAAATCATAATTTTCACCTGAAACAATCCTGATAATGTCCAATAACATGTTATACTCTAAACAACATTTTAAGAAAAGTCAACCCAAAATTCCTAAAAGTCAACGACCTAAGCGTCCGAAATTCCACATCGAACACGTAATTGCATTTCAGAATAACTAATTTAAAGCGAAAGTGTTTATAGCAATAAAATTCAAAATACAAAAAGTTAACAAAAAAGTCAACTTCAACCAAAACTCACGAAATACTCAAAAGATCCGACCTTTTTACCTTGAATCGAAGAGGATGTTGAGAGAAGCTCTCCAAGAAATTTGAGGTCCAAATCTTGCTGATAGATCGAAGAAAAAAATCGGGGGGGGGTGGGGGGGAGAACCGATCGTCGATTCATTAGGGGAAGGGGATTGGGTTTTGGTTTGGTTTGAGCTTAAGTTGGGTTTATGTGATGATGGGTTGGCCCAGTAGTTTAGGTGGTGAAAATCCGAGCAGCTTTAATTCTTTTCGATACCTCTCGTTTAACAACTTTCGGCGATAACTTCCAAACATTAACATTTACACACTCAAATTATATTACCACCCAATAATATCATTTCCATTCGACTACAACTTTAAAATTCTAAATCACCAGAAATATCTTACCAAACCCGACCGATTAGACATGTTTTATTTATTGACTTCGAAATTTTTGATTTCTCCTCAAAATAATCCACCGAGCAACTAGTATACTATTACAGTAATATTAGTGGGCAGTTATTACAGATTGAGTTGTTGAGTTCTTGAGTTGATTGAGTTGTTGAGTTGATAAAGTGTTGAGTTGATTGAGTTCTTGGGATTGATTTAGTTGTTGAGTTGTGATGTCGTCCTTATGGAGTTGATAGAGTAAAGGAAATCAAGTGGTGTTGCATATTAATGCAGTCTTTCTTGAAATAAAATATGTTATTGTTGATTCCCGTTATCTTGGAATGTTTATGATAGTGGCGAATTTATGAGCAATACGTAAATGATAATGAAATTACTAATGACCATTATTAAGATTAAGTTGAATAATATTAATGCTAACACGCATTGTATGCGATATCGTCTACTTTGAAAGTGCAACATGCATGATTGGAGGTTAACTTCATTCTTGAGATATATATTCCTTATACACCTTAATGCGCTATGGGCGTCGATTTAATTCCCAGGTTGACATGTGGTGTTCGATGCCCAGTTTGTTCGGGTGATCGTGCTTTAGAGCCTAGGTGAGCCGGCGGGTGGCGGTTGATCACCGCGGTCTCGTTATTTTGTTTTGGATTGTAGTTCGGTTGTTTATATTGTTGTTATCTTGAGATTTTAGATGTTGCACGTTGATATTTTGTACTAAGGAATATGTTGTATATTGGTTCTTTGATACGTAGTTAGAATATCGCGATGGATGCACTAACCGCCCATTACTGTCAGTTGTATATTGTTTTTGGGTTATTTCGGGGCAGATGTCTTTTAAATTTGGTCGTTATCGATTGGTGACTCACGGTATCGAATTTGGACGGTCTCGCTCGGGCGTACAACAGGTAGATGGATTACATCGATAAAGTTGATTTATTTAAAATATATGGATTATTTTATTAGAAAAACAAATAATAATAATAAATCTCACTACATACAGTGGAAGCATTTAAAAATGATATATAAGTTAGCTATTTAAATATTACAAATAATAAAAATAAGACTAAAAATAATAAAGTGAATAAATAATAAACGTGATAATGTAAATTTTAAAATAATTAAAGATAATATGAAAATTTCTAAATTTATATTATTTAAAATTTATTATTTTATATTTAATGGATGTCAATTTATTGAGTTAATATTTTTCTTAATACTTGAAGTATTCAATAAAAAATAAATTGTTATAAAAATATTATACTTTTTTCATTCGTAATTATCGTTGCACGTAATATCTTACTATTTACATAAAATAAAATGATGTGAAGTCCGGTTCCGACATTACCTTCACTGACAACATAAATTACACTGCCCAACACAAAAATACACAAAGATAGATATGATATTGTGACACACTCCTCACTTTTCACTCCTCAACGGTACTCTGCTACACCCTCACTTGGCTGCTTTGCTCTCGAGCTTCTAAACCCCCCTTCTCATTTCAAGTATTGAACAACGAGAAAGTAAATAGAGACGTTGGAAACAAGACAAATACTTTCATTTCATTTCTACAAGACAACCAAATATTCTTCAAACATTAACCACCAAACACACCTAGTTAAAGGGTTAAAGGGATTTCTCTTTAGCAGTTGCTTCTGTGATTGCATTGTGTGTGCTGTGAACTGTGGTGAAAGCAACATGGAAAGAGGATTTGGATTCATTCTTGCAACCTCTTTGCTGCTAATATTTTTGGGTATGTCTTAAATTTTGTTTGATCTAATTATATCATATTGAAATGAATGTTTGCATGTATGAAACTTAGAGCTATTTGCAAAATTCCTCTAGTGGAACCAAGAGTAAAGGAAGAAGTAGACCCATTTAAATGTTGATTCAACTAATTTAATTAAATTTAATAATTTTCATACTTATGTACATTGCCCTGCTATTGGACAGGTAAAGATTTGCATTAGAAATTAAGAAGTTGATACATTGGAGAACATCGAATGTCCTAGTGGTTAGGAGTACTTAGAGACTTAGAGGTCCTGGCTTGGCTTTGATTCTCATTGTAGGGGGCGGTGGGTGGGTTTTAAAAAATAAAATAAGAAGTTGATACATTGCAAATTTGCAATATGTTACCTTCTAGATCCAGCCATCAAGGGATGTTCCTGAACATAAATAAGTCCCAATAATTAAGATAAGATCGTAATATATCTTAAGAATTGAACAATGAGACGATCCAAACTTTGAATTCACGAAATCATTTAACTCCTTATACCCAGTTATACCACATTATATGGTTTTGTTGTTTAAATGTTCATTAATTTGGTGACAAAAGCTAGTAGAAATGTACGGACAAAGAAATGTCAACTAAGGTTAGAGGTCGAGGGTTCAAACCTCGGTGTTAGTTTTTTCTTAAAACTAACTGATTTGGAGAGAAGCATAAGTTGAAGCACATTAGTCCTGCAGCATGAGCCATTTTAAGAACTCTACACTATTTTGAAGTTTAACTTGTATAGGAGAGCCAGATCTACAAATCACTTTGTTTATGGGCTGTGAAGCTGAACTTTATAGTGCAAAGGATTAAATATAAGTGATATTTTTTTCTTTATTTGTGACAGGTATTTGCAAAGGAAGCAACATTGGAATCTGCTATGGTAGAAATGCTGACGATATGCCCTCGCCTGACAAAGCTGTGCAGCTAATTCAACAGCACAATATCAAGCATGTGAGAATATATGACTCCAACATTCAGATTATCAAGGCCTTTGCAAACACTGGCATAGAGATCATGGTCGGAATTCCGAATTCGGACTTGTTACCATTTTCACAATTTCAGTCCAATGCTGATACCTGGTTAAGAAACAGCATTCTTCCATACTATCCGGCTACAAGGATCACATACATAACTGTGGGTGCAGAAGTCACTGAAGCCCCTCATAATGTTTCCGCATTAGTAGTACCGGCAATGCAAAATGTCCTCACTGCTTTGAAAAAAGCTGGCCTTCACAAAAAGATTAAAGTCTCGAGTACCCATTCTTTGGGTGTTATGTCTAGATCATTCCCACCATCTGCTGGGGCTTTTAATAGTAGTCATGCGTTCTTCTTGAGACCTTTGTTGGAGTTTCTTGCTGAAAATCAGTCTCCCTTCATGGTGAACACTTATCCATATTATGCTTTCAGAGACTCCTCTGCTAAGGTGTCCCTTGATTATGCTCTATTTGAATCATCATCTGAAGTGATTGATCCCAACACTGGATTGCTTTACACAAACATGTTTGATTCCCAGATCGATGCTATCTACTTTGCACTGATGGGTCTAAATTTTAGAACTATCGAAGTTATGGTAACTGAGACTGGGTGGCCATCCAAAGGTTCTCAAAAGGAGACAGGTGCAACAACAGAAAATGCCCAGACATACAACACAAACCTGATACGACATGTAATTAATAATACGGGAACTCCTGCAAAGCCGGGAGAGGAACTTGATGTTTATATTTTTTCATTGTTTAATGAGAACAGGAAGCCTGGTTTGGAGTCTGAGAGAAATTGGGGGTTATTTTTCCCTGACCAAACTAGTGTCTACAATCTAGACTTTACTGGAAAAGGTGCCGCGGAAGTTGTAAACAGTGATGGGAATGTGACCAGTTCTAATGGAACATGGTGCATTGCTTCATCAACTGCATCTGACGCTGAGTTGCAGCATGCCTTGGATTGGGCTTGCGGTGCTGGGAATGTAGACTGTTCCGCTATACAGCCTAGCCAGCCATGCTTTGAGCCAGACAACCTTGCTTCTCATGCTTCTTTTGCATTCAATATTTATTACCAGCAGAATGGAGCATCTGATCTTGCTTGCAGCTTTGGGGGTTATGGTGTTAGAACAGACAAGAATCCAAGTAAGATATCTTTTCCTCTATACAAAATTTGCTTATTTGACATGGACTTTCATCATATCAATTCATTAGGTAAAATAAAGTTTAGTTATTTGAACTGATTACTTTCAAATCTGAGAAAGATCACTTGTTCTCAATACAATATTGGCGTATTTGTTATTTGACGTGAACTTGCATCATATTTATTCAATCAGTAAAATAAATTTGAGCGTTGAACACTTGTTTATGCTCCTCGTTTGAACTTATTACATTCAAATGTTAGAAAGATCACTTATCCTCCATGCAACATTATTGACATAGCATAACAAAGTTATATGTGACTTGCCCGTACAAGTTGATTATTTCCATAATTTATACTTGAAGTGTCAAATATTTTTCGTCTTTTCTTTATTTCAAAATTGAACAGTAGATATCATGCAAGTTGATTATTTCCATAATTTATACTTAGTGTCAAATATTTTTCGTCTTTTCTTTATTTCAAAATTGAACAGTAGATATCATGAACACGATCAAAGTTGATTGTTTCTGGTTGTGACAATTATATATGCTAGCGAAATTTCCTTTGGAACCATTTCCCTTCTCTGCTCTTCTTGGTGAAATCTCTTGAATCCTTAACAAACGTGCTGTGGCTCTAAGCATGAATGCCTATCATACCATTACATATTTTAAGCATGTGATGGATATGATCCACCAGGTACTATATTTCTTGCATTACGGCCTATGAACATATGTTTCGTATATTTTATGCAGGCTATGATAAATGCATATACATGACAGCAGCAGGGTATGTCATTCTAAAACTTGTGCATTATTACAAGTACTCTCTACTAATATCAGTTTTTACTGCCATTTCCTAACATTGGCTCTAATTTACAAACTGTACAGAAACAACGGAACTGTGGCGAGTAATGTAACAGCCGCAGCTGAAAAATCTTCTTCACCAAATCATAAACTTATGCCTGGTTGGGTTGCTTTTTCTTTGCTCATCGCTTTGGTCTCGTCTCTATGAGTTGACAGGGGTTTCTTTTGGGGCAAGGTTTTATGCTATGGAACGCGGGTACTGCTTCAGCAAAGAGGAGTGAAATGTGCATTGCTGCATAACTATATTTTATTTGCAGAGTGAAGCATGAACACCTTCTAATTTTGTAAAACTAGATCTAGTATCTATGCTGAAGATGCACCAGACCCAAACACTATATTTTATTTATTCCTTCATATTTTTTTCTTGACATGCCTAATTGATGCCTCACTCTAGCCAAATATTGTGGTGCTCGACTCGACTTGTAAATGTTACACGTTAGAATTATACCTAAAATTCCAATATTTATGAAAATCTCATTTTATCCTTGTTAAAAGGTGGTTTCAATTAAATTTAACGCTACAAGTGGACGATAAGGGCAAGTTAGACCTAGAAAAATAAAATGAGGGGGCAAACTAACCTAAAAAATAGAAATTGAGTCACTTAATTGACCTGTTTGGAATAGTTCAGGAGACTATATGAAATTTAGCCAAAGTTAAAATCATGTGAACGTGAAATATCTCAATTACAATTGTTCATGATGTATATCTTTAAACAAATATATATCCTGAGTTGCTATAGAAACACCCAAATAGTTTCTTTTAGAAGTGTCAATACTATTTTCCCTTATGCCTCAGTATTTGTAAGGTAGTGTTTGAAGGAAGCACAATTATTCTGAGTCGCTATAGAACACCTAAATAGTTTCCTTTAATTGAAAATACTAGTACCCTAATGTCGCTATGTTGTAAATCTTGGTAAAATAATAGATGGGTATGCGTAGTATACTTCAAACATTTAAAATGAGATAATAAATAAAGTAATTAAATATTTACGTTAATTTATAAATTATTCGTTTGATTTATATTATAATTCATTTTATTCATAATTATATGATCCCTTATAATTTTGATATTATAATTTTTAATAGTAGATTTAAAGATTTTGTTGTTATATTAATGATATTCATTTCAAGGTTTAATAAAGAATGTATTATGCAATTATATTTATTATTAAAAAACATCACTTTTTTGGTTAAATACAACTTATGTTATTTTATTTATTGTTAGAAAATATGACTTTTTTGTTAAAATACACGCTATGTTATTTTATTTATTCTTAGAAATATCAACTTCTCAATTGATTAGTAGTATAAATTATTCATAGTTCTACTATTCAATTTTATTTTATGTATTCATTTTAACATATTTTAATTGATGATTGACTCAATAATATTTACACAAAACTGAATAATATGAAGACCTTTTTACGAAATTTTCTCAATTTTAGCCATGCAAAACAGTCAAAGAGGTCACACATTATGTTATAACGAACACGTGTTTGTTATAACGAAGACGATTTAGACTAGCAATTAAGTAAAAGACTTGAAAAGAAAATAACTTTAAATTTTAGGTATCACAAACAAAGCGTTTGTTTGAACTAATCCACCGGCGAGCCATTTCACTATAACGGATGGGAGGAATACAAATTATAAGCGAAATAGTTGAGGTAATACTAATATAGCAAACTTCGCTAACTATTTGATTGTAAAGAAGCTTAAAAAGATTAAAGACCCTTTTCTGGGACCAACTTCTTAAGCTAAACTACTAGATTTAGATGTGATGTTTATTAGCATCTTTCAATTGAACATTTCTAACAAATCTCCGCCCTTGACTTAGATTCTTTCGGATGTGATAACTTGACAGATCCTCACCAAAATAGATAGCAGAAAATTGCACTAGATGTGCCGAAATACCGGATGTGCTCAATTGCTTGAGAATGCACTTTCGAGATGTGCCTTAAGCATGTGACGGATGTGACGATTGACACTCGAAGAATTATGATACCTAAGCGTCTCAGCACTCCAGCATATTGTGCTACCGTGGGCAGTACAAGCAGAGATCGGTTGATAAGTCAAACACACTTGGGCCATGACTTATAGAACCACCACACTGTCGTGCTCCCAGTACTATACATCAACATAAATATGAAGAACCGAGAAATAGAACAGTGTATAACAAAGTATGCTTTACATCACGCTGTAAATGCAAGTCATCATCCACCGTCATTAGGCGTTGTCTTGTGGTGACGAAATATACTCTCCCGATGAAATCATGTCATTGAATAATTAAATCCTTAGCGATAGATGACACACGGTCGAATTCTACGCAACCCGGAAGCGTAGGCCAACTTTCGTTCCCGTTATGGGTACTGCTCAAAAGTACCCCGAGATGGCGGTCTTTCTTAGGACATCCTTGAGTTACCTATGATGTTTCACATATAAATTCTGAAGCTGCTGGAGTATTTGCCCTTTGAAATTGATCGAAGTATCCTTCTCGACTCACCTCTTGGCCTTAAAATTTTCTGCTCACGCGTTTCCCATTACGCGACAATCTGTCCAGAAAGCGTCGTACCTTGTAAAACATACAAAGTTCAGGTTCGCATCTTCATGTCGCATTAGAACCTCGCCAGGCTGATCCGATCCTCCACATTCTCTAACAGCTAAACCCACTTCTTGTCTAACAACTTAAGAGGTAACAAATTGGTAATCATCTTGGTAGCGTGTAACCTTGTTCGGTTTGAAAAATCTATCGTAGAGTAATGCAACTTTCTGTTGAGTCGACCCAGCGCCTATGAGCCGGACCCGTTGCCACAGCGATGTCACCCATCCAACTATTTATGCGTTGATAACCACTCCCTTCTAAGACACATATGATAGAACAACTCCGTAATCCAAAAACCCAACGTCGATTGTAAAATATATGGCTGTCGACAGCCCAAGGCCATGTCCTTGAGATGCGTACCGCCTCTGTGACCAACAATGTACCACTTTCGGGGCCGTTTTACGTTGCCGCACTCCTCTTTGGGACATACGGTTGACTCCATATAATAGTAGTGCGCGTGATCGCCTCGGACCCGTCGTCGGCTGTGAAGAATTTCTTCTCCGATGTATCCGCGAACCTGACTAGTGTTAGCGACTAGTGCATCATGAACGTCGAACTAAAACTATGTGGCAATTTCCTACTATGGATGGCGTGGTAACCTTATTCGGAGTCACGAATCCATAACTTCTTCCCCAGTGAACTTCTCTAAATTTCATACTTTCACCATATCTTTCTTCGTGAATCATCCAAAGGCTACGTCACAGGTTTGTTATAAACGGCTTAGGTGTTTGTTATAATAAAGAAGATCAGACTAAAATTAAGTAAAAAACTTGAAAATAAATAACATCGGAATTTTTGCGTGGTATTCCAAGCAAGCGTTGTTTGGACTAATCTACGAGCGGCGCCACGGAAGTTTCATTATAACGGATGGAGGAAAACAAATTATCATGAAATAGTTGAGGTAATACTAATATAGCAAAACCCACTAACTATTTAAGTGCAACAACTAAAGCTAAAGGACGCTATGGGACCCACTATTGAAACTAAACTCTTAATGTTTAGATGTTGTATATTATCATAACTCAATTGAGTATTTACTATATTAGATGTCCTTGTTCGAATGTAAAATACTCCAAATGGATTATATTGAAAATCAATGGAGACAAAGATAAATATATTTTTATAAGACCAACTATTGAAACTAAACTCCTAAAGTTTTCCAATTTCCTTTCATATATTGACTTGACTCAATTAATTATTGCATATATAGTTTATGATAAGATATTTTTTATTTAAGTATAAAAACTAACATATTATATATATTATAATAAAAAAAAATTAAATTTAGAAATAAAATATCCAAATCTTTTACTTATCCATACTAAATTATTGTCATGTTTGATTTAAGCTAAGTGCTCCCAATTGACAGAATTTTGCATGCCGTCATCGATAAACATAATTTTGATTTGAATAAAATTTAATTTCGGTATTAAATTATTGGAAATTGTCTGACTTGTTGATAATATAAAACCATAAACTAATGCACAGATCGAATAATTTATTTAAGCAATTACAACAAAATACACACATATATATATATGTATAAAGCAGTACTTACGTCGCGGTGGAAAATCATCCAACAATCTTTCACGAAACCTCCTTTGAATTCCTAACCTTAAGCATCGAAAATGATACCTCCGGTTAGTCCACACAGGCGGTTGAATCGCGATTAGACTTGCTAAGAATCTTACAGTGATTAGACAAGAATTTGAGTAAAAAACTTGAGACAGAAGAAAGAGGTACCACATCACACATTGGGCAACTAAGGCAAATAGGTGTGAGATTGGAAGAGAGGAAGTTGAGTCCACGATATCGGTCCATTATGAGATTTTGGATAGAAGTTGGTCAGGTGGCCTATCGTTTAGCGTTGCCTCGAGAGTGGAAGGGATTCATACTTTGTCTTTCCATGTGTCATGTTTGAGGAGAGTATATCCCCAGGCCAATCCCTTATCCTGGAGTCACAACCAATGGAGCTTGGAGGACATACGTATAAAAAGAAACGGTGAAAATTCTTGATCGAAAGGAAAAGGTGTTGCGAAATAAAGTTGTGGCTTTAGTGAAGGTGTTGTGGCGAAATCAGCAGTGGAGGAAGTACGCATTGAGAGCAGAGGAGGATGTCGAGAGTAATATCACATCTTTTCGAGAAATAGAGGTCGGTTCTTAAAACTATAATATGTGTTATTATGTAAATCATGAGGATGAGTAAGTGAAATGGGAATGGGACGAGTAGGTGATGAGTAAATTTCGAGGACGAATTTTTATTAGGTGGGTAGATTGAAATAACCCGTTACACTAGCGATTGAATTGTGTGCGTATATATCGGTTGGTGGTGGGACCAGGAATAGTATAAATAAATTAGGAATAAAATGTGTATCTAGAGGCCCAGTATTATATGAGTAGTAGTTTTGTCACGAGAAATTTGCATTTAGAATCGGTTTCATAATAATTTAAATGCAAAAGTGGAATGTAACACCGACACCAAGCGGGACATAATATTCTAATATCTTCCACCCCTATCACCACTACCTTCTTATTCTTATCGTCATATCATCCCTTATCGTGAAACTTCATTCTCTTACTCCCTAAGAAAGGGCCGAACTACCCCCTCCATTTTCCCTTGAATTTTTTTCATTTTCTTGGTAAAATCTTGTGGAATCCCCAGCTTCATAATCGTTTCCCATCTCTCGTTCATCAAAGGTATGATTTTAATCTTGAATCTCGTCGTTTTTTAAGTACACAGTTGACTATTTTGTTAGTTTGACTTTTGAGTTGACTTGGAGTTTAAGACCTTATTATGGTATAGAAATGTTATCTAAGTTGAGTTTATGGGATTAGATGTGACTTTGAGTGATTATTGGGGTTAGAAAGTGTTGTTTGTTGAGGGTTGACTTTTGTTTACTTTTTCTTAAATTAACTTTAAATTTTATATGAGGTTAGAGGACTTTAATATAGTTATTTTGGGAATAGAAGTAGTGGTTTTGATGTGGATTGGTAGAGATTAGGTTAGAAAGTTTGGGGAAAGTTTAAGGGATAGTAGTTAGTGTTTGAATTAGGAGTTCTATTTAATGGTTTAATTAGTTAGCGATTGATTGTTGGATTGATTAGAATGTAGTTAAGTTGGAATTTAGAAGTGTATACTAATTTGGGGATAGGATGATTCTTAAAGTTAATTGAATTGTGAGATGTGGTATAATACTCGGGGTTTAATAGATGTTAAGAGGTTATTCACGGAATGTGTTATAATTTCTTTGAATAGGAGTTGAGCCGGACCTAACACGTGGTACCTAGAGTTACTATTATTCACTTTTTGGCTCGAGGTGAGTACAATCTGTGATAGAGGAACCCTTCATATATATTATGTTTATATATTTTGCATGTGTTTTGTCATGGGATTATTTTGACATGTGTATTGAGTTATTGAGATTAACGTTATGAGATAGTTGTGATTATGATTCATGTTATGAGATTGTGGTAGTTACTGTGATTATACCACGTGTGCTGTGTGTACTTGTGCTGCGTGTGGCTGTGTGTTGTGTGTGTAATCTTTGTGCAGGTTTATTTTGATCGATATGGTATATATATATGTGGAGAGGGGGTGGCCCCGACCGGGAGGTTTGGTGTGATATGCATATTGAGTGGGTAGCCAGGTAGTTGGAGGTTTGGTGTGAGCTATGCATATTGAGGGTAGCCTCCGGTCGGAGGATTGAGGTGGATTCCTCATCGATTATTCTTGGAGGTGGATTCCTCGTTTGTTTGTGTTAATGAGGTGGATTCTCGTTTGTTTGTGTTTGTGGAGGTGGATTCCTCATTTGATTATTTTGTGTTGACGGTTTCCTTAAATGAATATCGTTATTGATGGTTATAGGCGTGTGTATAGTATTAGGTGACATGTTATAAAGAGGATTCTAGGTGATTTGTGGGTGATGGAATTCATTGTGTAGCTGGTTAATGTATTTGCATATGTTATATATATAAGTATGATTATATGTGATTGGATAAAATACATTGGTATTTGTATTCGCTCGAACTTTATAAATTTTCTCATGGGCGGGCATTTTATGCGTAGGTGCAGGAAGCGTCGTTGAGGTAGGTGAGGATATGATTCTTTGGTGTGTGAAAGATGGAAGCCAGGTGAGCGGTGGTGGCATAGGAAATTCCTCATCAGTCATTCCCCTTTTATTTGTCGACTTGTTATATTTCTAGACTTTGTGTGTTGTATTTTAATAGAATGCAGTTTGTCATCTTTTTTTACATGTTGTATTTTAGTTCTTGTGTATTCTGGGTTGTATTATTGAATGGATTTGTATTAGGTTTGTGATTTTGTTTTTGTTGGGTGTGTTGTTGGAACACACGATGGACTAGAGAGTTTTATCTTTGTTAATGTCGGTAGGTCGTTTTTTGTTGTGTTATCATCGATTGGTGACTACGGTGTGCAGGTTGTTAATGATCTTAACCTCCCGGGAGACGGCCGAGCTTGGGTAAAGTCGTTACAATTTTTGGTATGAGAACCTAGGTTCGAGAGTCTTTATGATTGTCTTTGTGGTTATGTGCCTAGGTTGATAGTTGTTAGAGTTGTCAATATTGGGGCTTTTCTTGTGGGTTACGTCTTTCCTTTCTTTGTTATTTCGTAGGCGGTAGGATGCCGCCTTGGAATTACCCCATTCATTTGAGGTGCGGCGAAGAGGAGGCTGCGAGGTGCCGAGGGGGAGGTAGAGTGCGAGATGCGGAGAAAATGTGGATAGCATTGTAGGCAGTGATGAGCCTAGTGTGGGACCACAGGATTCTAGGATAAATGTTGGTGGAGATGGGGGCCGTGAATGCGCACGTCGGCGGGCAAGTGGAGTTGCAAGTAAGTTGTTGACCGTTTCCTGAAGCGGGACCCGCCAAAGTTCGCAGAAGAAGATTCCCCTATCCAGGCATTAGAGTTCATCCAAGACTTGGAGAGCATATTTGAGCCTATGGGAGTTCTGGGCGTTAAAGAACCCGTTCTTTGCTTCTGATTGAGGTAAGAGCTTCGAGATTGGTAGAATGTACACCCGATCTTTGATTGCGGTTAGGCGGAACACGGTGTTGTGGGATTAGTCATTGATTATTTAGAGGAGCTTTGTCTTTAAGGTGCATATGTCAGCTCTAGAGAGAGAGTGATCCGGCAAGTAGAGGCGAAATATAAATGACTACGAGAAAAGATTCAGTGATCTCTGCCGTCTACTTCCGGAGGTGAATACTAATGAGGGGAAGAGATCGAGATTCGGGGGACGGAATGAGCTGGAGATCCGCGCGGGTTGTCCCTTCGAAAAATTATGCAACTTTCGCCGAACTAGTGAATGATGCCTTACAGGTAGAGATGGATTTGGCTAAGTGTCGGTTGGTGGGGAGAAAAGAGAGAGAAAGATATGATGCTTTCGGGATGGGTGGCGATCGAGTTACGGGTTCGAGGGGCGTCCATTACAGCGGCCGTTACGGCCAGTAGGTTCGTGCCCACCTACTAATTCTCCAGTCGGCGCTCTTTTGTTTACGTGCCCGAGGTCTTTTAATCGATGCAGGAGATCTCGAGAGGTTGCTCGGGGAAGCGAGTAACAATAGGTGTTGTTTCGTTGTGTGAAGCTGGTCCACATAGAGGCTGAATGCCGAGACGGGGTTGTGTGAAATTACGTGCCGATAATGGCCGGGAAGGGACACGTGCTTTGTTGATTGTCCCAGGCGGTGTTGAGTGGAAGTACTAGCGATTCACTCTGGTGCAACCTATTAGAGGAGGTTATCAAGGGAAACCGTGGAGGTGGGTTCGATTGGTAGAGGAAGCTTTTGGGCGTGAGTTGGAAATAGTCAGGGTAGTAATGTTGCTGGGACTAGTCGGTGGTCTTTGGGCCTTGGTCTTGAGTCGGATATATTTCTTGATTACACCGGCGGGGAAGCGCGTGATTCTCCCAGTGGTACTTGGGTACTCTAAATTTATGTGGGTTGGAAGTAAAAATGCATTTTGATTCTAGAGCTACTCATTCTTTCATATCTACGAAATTTTCCTAACATATTCATATTTCGAGAAGTCTTGTATACCCACTTATTCTAACTCCGTAGAAAGTCTGTTAAGATTGTTGATGTGCCCAGAAATTGTCCCTTAAGTATTGAAAATCAATGCTTGGAGATAGATTCTCCCACTTTTTGAGATGAATAATTTTGATCTTGTGCGAGGATGGATTGGTTGAGGGAGGCGTAAATGCGGTGATAGATTGTCACCTTAAAGAAGATTGAAATATCTAGTCTTGGAAAATCTAACATTTTTTTCTAGGCTGATAGAAAAATTCTTTCTCTTGTCATTTCCTCAAAAAGTCAACTAGTCTCTAGCAAAAGTCGACTATCAACATTCAACGCATTTCAACCCCAAAAATCGATTATTATAACTTAACCATAATCCCTAGCTTAGGTAATGCATATACCATTTAAAAGTCTCAAAACTCAAAGTCAACTCAAGCTCATAATAGTCAACTATAGCTCAAAATAATGAGATTTGAAGATTAAAACATACCTTTGATAATCAAGAGATGAGGAACAAGATTATGGAGCTAGATTCAACAAGATTTCACCAAGAAAATGAAAAAAATCAAGGTAGGGGGAGGGGAATGGGTTGGCCGAACCAAATGGGGGAAAAAGGGGGTTGGTGGGTTTGATGATGAAGATGAATAGTGGATTGGGGGTTGGTGGAGATATTTATGATATTATTAAGTCCCGTTTGGTTTGCGGGTTTATTACTCTTCTCGGTTTAATTACACAACTCGAACATGAATTATATTTCAACCCTCGAATTATATTATCACTGTCGATATTACTGTCTGACTACAAATTTTTTAATTCTTACCACACCTTGACACTCAAGCGAGCAACTAGAATAATATTAAATGATATACTTATCTTGAGCGATTTATTACAATCTACCCACCTAATAAAATTTAACCCTAGAAATTTCTCGGCTTCAAACAACCAGGAAGGCAGCTAAATCTGACTCCCGGCCATACAATCATTAACAGAAAACAGCTTCTGAAGCTTTGCCTCACGAAAAGTTGCGGGTAACGACTCCTCATATCATCCTCGCGATCATGTCACCTCCTCAAATGCGTTGGTGCTCAACACTTTCACGAAACCGCCCACGTTTGTTTCTCAATGTCTTTTCCTTTCGATTAAAGAATCACCGCGAGAACTGCCATAGTGAGATCCTCCTCGAGTTCCATCGGTATCGAGCTAGAATGTGGGGTGATACGGAACATACTTCCTCAAGCGAAGACACATGGAGATACATTATGAATTATCGATCCCGAGAGGCAGCATGTAAGCGATAACTACGGATCAGCTACTTGAAAATCTCAAGCGATTAGATGTAGCAGGGGACTGACTCACACTTTCCTTAACCTGCATTTTCCACGGAGATATCCTCGCTTACACCCGATCACCAACTTGAAAAAAAAAGTCCACCCGGCGATCGAATATTTCTTACATGCAATGCTTGCGCTATTTTCGGTGTTGTATCGACTTGATCCCTCCCGGCGACCTTTTTCGTTAACTCGGAGCCATAAACCTCATCGCCGTTTCCAACAAGCTGAGTTCGACACGCCCATATAACGCCTCAGATGGTACCGTCTCGATACTAAGCGTGAAAACTATTATTATCACCTTGGCGAACTCCATTGTTAGGAAGCTTCGTCATCCCGAATCAGCCGAGAAACTCGGAACCTGCATTTCAGTATATCCTCCAAAGTGCGGATCGTCTCTCTTATTTCCATGCGATACAGGGATGGAAAGATGTACTCAATGAACTACGGTCCCCAGCGCCTCTTGAAAACCTCTCGAAATCTCGAAGTAAACCGCGCTTGTCGCGGTGGGGAGATGTCGACACTAGAACCCCATACAATTTCAAAATACGATCAACATACATCTTCGCTAACTTAGTCCATCTGTCGATTTAATGCATGAGAGGTAGGCGGACTTGACAATCACATCCACGATCGCCCCAAATCCCGGTCGTTCACTTTCGGCGATCTAGGAAGTCGAATAAGAAATCCCATGGTGATATTCTCGCGTCCATTCGGGGAATCGGAAGTGGGCGCAGCGATCTGCGGGGTGTCATGCTCAATCTTTGCATTGACAAACCAAACACCTCGTCCTGAGCTTCTGCTGATCTACTGCTTGCGTTCCGGGCCGCTGATAAACCAACCTCGAGTCTAGATGCGTCTTGCGTGCTACTGGATGCGTGCTATAAGGAACATTATGAGCTTCATTAGAATCTCATAACTGACTCCTCAAATCTGGCATGAACAACCTCTGATTCATCCTCGAAAGTACCCTTGTCGTCAACCCGCAATCCGATCTATACCACGGCTCTTCGCCCTTTAATGATATTACGTAATTTCTCATCTTTGCTAAAGCTCGAATTCGATCAAAAGAGTGCAATTTGAACTTTCATGAGCCAACAACTTCGCCAGCACTACCAACCTCAAGATCCAACTCAAAGCGCTTCATCTACACCTTTGGTTCTTTTGCACTTCCTTAGGCTAGGCTGTCTATTTACTCGTTTACTTTCGGGTATGCCCATTAGTCATCGTAGTCAGCGATAAACTCCATCCCGTCTACGCACCAATTCAGGTCTCTGCGTCGGGGGTACTTCAAACTTTTATGATGGGTAAGGCGTAACCTTATTACAAGTAATACTCATGACTTGGTATAAAGACAACCCGGCTATGAAAACTTCTAGTCATAGGTCGGGTAGTTCCTCTCGTGGTTCTTTAGGCGATAGAAGCATAAGCAATTACTCTCGCATTCTGCATCGACCTGTGACCTGACCCACGGTGTGGCCGTATTTGTATATCACGTAACCTCGGACCGGATAGTAGTGCCATGGGAGTGCGATGGTTAGGCAACCTTGACTCTACGGCTTGACTCTGATCTCGTCGAATAAAGGGGAACACCGCTGTGGTCAACTTGGTCATCGAATTAAGCAATTAGGAAGTGGATTGATAAACCTCGTAATACCAGTAAACCCAAGAAACTCTACATTGTATTAGGTGAATTACATTTGTCAAATCTTGATTCCGAATGTCGTACTCAGCAGTCTGAAATAGTGATAACGGATCTCAAATCAATCTTCAGCTTTTCACCTTGGCATCCTATTGTGGTCAAATAGATCATCCCAGCTCTCGGCAATGAATGCGGTTCTGATAGTCACCTTATTCATTTGCACGAATCCTCTGCCAACTTGACGTACTGTCCTTGCTTTTTCACAAGCAGACTAGTGCACCCGAGGAAACGCTCGGTGATGAACCCCACTTATCAGCCGGTTTTACGTAGCGAGGTCTTGACTCTCTCGACTCTTTTGGAGCCATTTTTTATACTGGCCTTGATAGAAATCGTGGCGATGCTTGGAGACTACCTCGATCAGAAAAATCACTTTCCTCGTTGGCGGTAACCTGGCAGTCCTCGGGAAAAACATCAACATGCTGAGGACAACAGACATCCTCAATCCGATTATACCTGCTCTCGATTCGACTACGTACCTAGAAGCAGCACAACCTTTCTTCGTCAACCTCACGGCCTGAGTGCAGTGAAACTTGAAGGTAGGACCTTCTTCGCTGCTTGGTGACAGCATGGCGGTCAATCTTGGCGTGATGTTTCTGACAGTCGTACCGAGATAAGATCAAGTCTATTAAATCCAAACGGACGGGTCCGCAACTAACAGCTATTCACGCTCAAAGGGCAATCTACATATGCATGCTCAACATATGAGAACTCACACTAGTGTCATGACAATAAAGCGAAAACAAGTAAAGACTCATTTATAAGGGTAAAACATCAACAAAACTCAAGGAAACAAAATGAGTCGGGAGCTCGAATGAAATACTACCACAACCTGAAATCCATATGAGGTATAAATAGACTCACAGGGCATCCTGCGCCTCTGGCAGTGGCTGCATGAATCTGACCTCTGCCTGGAGTATCGCTCTGGAGTCTTGCCGCTGCAGCTCCACGAGAGCCACCTCAGCTCAGCGACCACAACCTCATGGCCTCTAAAACTTCACCTACGCTGATATCCCACTGCAAAGCGAGCGTATTGGAGAAAGAAGTAGCGCCGCCTCGGCGGAGGCGAGGATAAACCCTCGCGAATGTCTGGGCTGGCGACAACGGAAATAGATCCTCTTTTCTACCGACAATACTCATGTATCCTATGACCGTCGACCCCATGATAGGCTGCATCTTTCGGGGACTCAGATATACCTCCACAATCACTTGAATCCCCAGCGCGGTGTGAAGGAGTTGTAGAATAGCTTTGACAACAGCAGGTGCCTTGAAATGGCTACGCCTGGGCAGTACGCTGGGCCCCGCCACCTGCGAGAAATCTCGAACTAGAAAGGTCCGCGGTACTAACTACCCGTCGTCCTGCCGCCCAGATTGGCTTGTATATTCATCCCGTACCGACATGATGCGGCGTTCCTCAGCTCATGAAAACTAGCACAAAAAGTCATCAATGATAACCGGTGGCGGGATGCCGACTCTCCGTCACGAATCTATCAGCATAACGCTCGCTCGGATGCACCTTTGGAAGTAGGCGGCCTTTCGATGAACCGCCTACCATGCTAAATGGCGTCCACATCACGAGTCACTTGGGGATCAAATCTCTCCATTAGAAGCCGTATGGGTACTCGGACAATAGTTCTCCACACAGACCAGGTCTGCAAGTTCTCCCAAGACACATGATCACCATACAGCGGTCAAAGATAGGCGTGGTTACCCTCTTAGTCCTGGCCTCGCTGAAGTGCGTAAGTGGTGAACATGACCTTAAGAGCACCTACATACCGTTGGCTCAATATGGTCTAAGTAATGCTAACGAACTCAATCGCCTCAATGAGTATCACAACTCCAAAACATTTGGGGAGGATCTGCCCGCCGAGAAAATGATTAAAGTCTTACTCTAAAACTCGGCCTAAATTGCTTTGTTGCTATTAGGCGTGCTCTTGGATTACTCTCGACCCACCTCATTCAGCCAACCCAGGATCAAGCTGAAATCGTACCCTCGATTACTGCAGGGCGCCGCGTGGCCGCAGTCGGCTACACCATGTCTACCCAGATGGCATCTCAGCAGTCTAAGAGAAGCGAAAGAAAGATTCGGACCAACGGAAAACTCAAATATCAATAACCCTCGACCCAGCTTAGACATGCAAAACCACCGCGGGGCGCCCACAAAGACATGAAACACAGGCGCACGATACGAAATTATAGCGACCCGCGGGTTGGCCGCCTAAGGTTAGAATCATTCAAAATCTAGACACGGAATCACTTGTCGATGACTTCAGTTGAAAAAGACCCGCCTTTCCTTAAATAATCTATAACGTAACATAAATGAGAAGAATAGTTTTAAGAAAATAATCGTCGTGGTATTTCCTAACCACACAACCACCATATATACAACAAAGCTGTCCAAAGTACAAAATGTCAACAATATACGTCGACATCCCAATAACCACAATATAAACATATTGTACAACGAAACAACAAGAAGATTGTGAGGATATCGACCCAGCTTCGTCTCGCTAAGCACTTAGTCCCGTCCGCGTGAGCAGATCGAGCAGTCGCCACACATCGGCTTTGGCACAAATAAAATGCCGCCCATAGCGAATAGGGTGTAATTTGAGACTTAGTGAGTACTTATCTCAAGTGGATAGCAGCCGCCCTTGTTAGAGTAAATAAGAATAGTTAATTTCGCATAACATAGATAGATTTTTCATAATACTACATAATTGAGCTATTATAACATAAAAAAATATTATCTAAGAAGTCGAGGATACATTGCCCCCATCATAAAGTATACTAATAACAGACATAACGATTATCGTAAATTCATAGGCACAATCAACTAAACATGCAGCAGTCTAGTAAAGAACATACAACTATAATCATGCATACTCAAAGAACACGGTGGCAATAATGTCCAAATGAACCACTGACTCTGCAACAACAATGGTACTACTACGACCCAGCGACTAAACAGCGGTCGATTGACCCCGCGGCAATAACTTCGATCAGCCCA
The DNA here is from genome assembly GCA_019722365.1 of Lithospermum erythrorhizon. Taxonomy (NCBI): domain Eukaryota; kingdom Viridiplantae; phylum Streptophyta; class Magnoliopsida; order Boraginales; family Boraginaceae; genus Lithospermum; species Lithospermum erythrorhizon. Next base: position 1,197 of record JADFUC010000240.1, on the reverse strand, counting down.
AGCACAATCAACTTTCGACAACTCGGTCAGAGTAAAGATCAATCAACTCGGCTCGATCAACTCGGCTATTTCGACATAAACCGGTTTGACAACTAAAGTACGTAATCAACTCAACTGCGGGGAGAAACTTATGCCCGTGGAGCATAAGCTAAACATCCACGCTCGTAGCATTGGTACTAGGCAAAATACATCGCTCATCGCAATTACCAAGGCAATACGGATAATACAGCACGACATCGTCGGCAACCACTAAACGACTTCGCCATGTACACAAGTAGCAGTGCGAGGCAAAGGCAATCACACTGTTACCAAAGTATAAGGCAATTGCGGATAATACAGCTGACATACGTCGACAACCCACCAAACAACTGCATGCACATGCTCCAATCCAACTAACAAACATCCCCAACCCCAAAATGATCAAAATTGCCTTGGAAATCCAGCTCATCCCCTAACTTTCGACTCAATCTAACCTCAAACGCCTATAAATCCCACAAAACACAGCACTTTAGCCTAACTACTCCGCCAACTAATCATAGACAAACAATGACACAAAATATATATAGATAAACGTAACAATTGTCTAATATGGGAGATTAATAATAAGCGCCTCTCCCAGCTAATCTAAGTGCCATTTCATGACATTTTGTCCACAAACACCCAAAATTTACAATTACAACTTACTGCAATCTTAACATTTTAGTATTCACATAACAAATTCTATTTTAGAGGTTTGAGTGTCAATTGCTGACTTAAAGTTTTAACTATCCAACTTAACAAAATTTTTAATTAAATCAACAACAGTCTGGGTGGAAAAAAGATTACTACGCGTTTAAGCGACTAGTAAAGCGACAAAATTCAGCATTCGACCTTCCATATTTTGTTATCGCCCCTACTGACAATATCACTTTAAGCGAATTTCTAATTAATCGACAATGGGTTCCCAAGTAATTTACCCGTTTATAACAATCTTTAATCAAAACCCACTAATACTACTCAACTACCTGAACTGCCTCAGTATGCTCTCTTCCCGATCAACATCAAAATCAATGACACCTGCTCTCGAAACAACTATATTGAGTTCGATAACGTCATAATACAATTTAGGATTTGGAAAAGTCAGCAAAAGTCAACTCTCAAAATCTTTGGAAATATAACAAAAGTTTCAAGCTTTCTTGCAGCAAGAGTAGAGGATAA
>JADFUC010002197.1:0-32819 GCA_019722365.1 Lithospermum erythrorhizon | reverse complement strand
AGTGCTAGACAGCTCGCGACGTTACAAGATAGCATTAGAATTGCTACTTAAAGCGAACAGCCCATGCTAATATTGAACATCGAACCGCATGCCGCAAAATACATTTTGCCGGTCGGCCGCGCTGAGCGTTTCGCTGCGCTATCGCTTGACACGCTGGGGAACACCGCACGATTCCGCCGATAAGAAAAAATATAGCTTTGTTGTCGCTGCAGCAATGCCGCTGCATTAAAAGAATTGCTCGATTTTTCAAAGAAAATCACGCGTTAACATAGGGGAACATCCGTACGCGACGATTTTTTTTCGAAAATGCATTTTGTTTTTCGCCAGTGACGCAGCTGCTTGATTTTGCCGCGAAATACCCACTGGGAACATCGAAATCTCGCACGATCGCCGGCAAAAATGCCGATCGGCACGCTTTTAAAGCATAGCTGATGCCGCGATCATGCGACACGCTTGCGCCACTGCCGAGCAAGCGTGGCCGAGCGCAGTTGCCGCGAGTCAGCAGTTTTGTTTTCGCCAGCCGCCAAAGTTAAAATCGCACCGGCGCAATATTGGGAACATCTGCACCGCATTGCTTCGAGCGTTAATAAATGAGCGAGTCGAAGCCGCGACGCTACAGACAGCTGCCGATTTTTTCGCATTAAACATCGAAACTTCAGACGGATTCCGCCAGGCCGCATTTAAAGCTGTCGCCAGACAGCTCGACGCCAGCCATCGTACAGCATTAGCTGATTTTCAGGAAATCATACCCATGCTAATATTAGATATCAACCAGACGATTACGCCAGTCGTCGCTGATAAAGAGTTGGCGCTGAGTCATAGACACGCCAGGAACATCGAAATCAAGACGGAGCCTGCTTCGGATAGTTGCCGCTGCATCAGTGAACAGCCGCCTTCAAAGACGAACATTCAAAGTCGCACGATTCGCGACAAGAAAAATGCATTTATTGTCGCCGATCGAGCCGATGCTGAGCGCCAGACAGTTGCCGATGCTCAAAGGAACATACCGACGCCAATATTAACATCGAAAATCTCCGCACGATAAGCAGGCCGCATTTTAAAGAAATGCTGTAGGCTGCCAGACGCTACAGATAAAGCATATTGCTTCAAAGAGAGTGTTCACGTTGAAGAACACGAAAATTGCATTTTTCGTACATGCAGCTGTCGCCGGTCGAAGCCGCTGACCGCTGATGTTACAGACAAAGCATACTGTTGATTAAAGGAAATTTACCACGCTAAGGAACATGTGTCCTCCGCTGGTCAGTTGCGCGGGCGACAGCCGGACAGCCGCGATGCGACCCAGCATATCAGTTGATTTTTCAGCGAAATCATCGGGAATCCGCACGGCCTCGCCGGAGCAGTGTACGATGCAGCAGCCGCCAGAGTCAGTAGTGAGTTTATTTTCACGCATTAATTGCTCGATTTTTCAACAGTCGCATTTGCGTACATATCCAAAGACGACTTCGACAAGAAAAATGCTTATTAAATCGCCGATCGGTCGGTGAGTTTTTCGCTGGTGACGCACAGTTGCCGATTTGTCGCGAGTACCACCTGAACATCGAAATAAGACGATCTGGCTCGATAAGAAAAATTGCCGACACGCGACGCTTACGCAAAGCATTGCTTTTCAGCACGCTGGTCACCAAGACGACTGCCGACGATGCAGTCATACGCCAGTCAGTGCCGCTGGCCAGCATCGCCGAGCTTTTTCAAAGAAACCGCTACCTATGCGCAATAGGGAATTCAAACCGCACGATTTCGCCTCTGGCTAAGAAAAATGGTTTGTTATCGCCGACTGGCCGCGATCGCAGACAGTTGCTTGACGCTGAACAGCACGACGCTTACTGGGGAACATCGGGGCCTGCCGATAAAATGAGCGCCGCCAGATTACCGCGGAGCGCCAAAACACTGCCCCAAAGCGAGTACCATGCTGCCAGAACATCGGCGACACGCCCGCATAAGAAAATATTTGTCGTTGCCGACCGGCCGCGACGCTGCACAACAGCTTGATTTTTCAAAGCGATTGCCCGCTTGGGGAATTGCGATTTATCTCCGCTCGAGCAAAAAATGTTGTCGTCGCCGACAAGCAATGCCACAGACAGCATGATTGCCGATTTCAAAGAAAATGCACCATGCTATTGGAACATCCGGGGCCGGCACGAGCGCCGCCTCGAGCAGCAGCTTTTTGCCGCCGGTTGACGCTTATTGGGCGTATCGAAGTACAGTTAGCTGATCAAAGCACCATCGCCAATAGTCGGCCGCCGATAAAAATGAATTTGACGCGACGATGCCGCGAAAGACAGTTTTTCAAGAAATGGCGTACGCTTAAACATCAAAACCGCGACGACCTCGCCGAGCAAGAAAAATGCCAGTCGCTGCATTGCGCCAGATAAAGCATAATTGTCGATTTTCTCAAAGAAAATCATGTTCTGCGCAGGGGAACATCCAAAATGAGCCGCCGATAGCAAATGACGAGCATGCCGACGTAGCCGCGACGCGCCAGATCGCCAGCTGCTGATTTTTCAAAGAACACCGACGCTATTAACATCGAATCTCCGCCGATAAAGGTAAAATTTACTGTCGCTGATGTTGCTGTTGAAACACATCGTTGATTTTTCCAAAGGAAATATACCCATGCTATGAAGAACATCGGCATTACGCCGTATAAGAAAAATATTTGCCGCCGAACAGCAGCGATTGACAGCCGCCACAGATAAAGCATGTTGATTTTTCAGCGACACGCTGCTGGAACATCGAAGCCGCACGATATCCCTGCCGATAAGAAAATGCATTTTGTTGCTGCAGTGGTTTTGCTGCAGTAAAGAATTGCTCGATTTTCAAAGAAAATAACGGCGTTATTGGGAACATCGCCGCGACGGATTGCCGATAGGCCGCATTTGCCGACGAAGCCGCACGCTTGAGCGCCAGACAGCATAAGCTGATTTTCAAAGCGGAACAGACGACGCTATTGGAACATCGAAGCCAAGACGATAAAAATGCATGAATGCTGACAGCCGCGACGCTTAGCCACAGATACAGCATTGATGCCTCAGCGGCCATGCACATCGCGGCCGCATTGTTGTCGCCGAATGAGCCGGTGACGCGCCGCCATTAAAGCATTAGATCGCTGATTTTTCTCAGCGAACATACTCACGCCGCTGTGGGAACAACCGCATGACTGCTTCGAATAAGCAAAAATGCCGATCGCCGCGACGCGCATTTTTCTAAAGCATAATAGCTGATTTTTCAAAGAAATTCTACACATCATCGAACCGCTAGCCATTCTCGCCGGATAAAAATGTATTTGTTGTCGGCAAGACAGTAGTGAAGTTTTAGCTACAGACAGCTGTTAAAAATCGATACCTATGTTGGCCATTGGGAACATCTCAAGACGGATAAGAAAATGGCTTTAGTTGCGCCGAAGTGATGCTTGTTTCGCACAGCTGCTGATTTGTCAGCGAACACCACGCTGAACATCGAATCTGCACGAATTTTGCTGGCTCGCGACGCTTAGCTGATTTTTTCAGCGAAATCACGCACACGCCAGAATGTCGACGTGATTCGCCGACAGCGGCGAATGTCGCTGAAATGGCTTTTGTTATTGCCGACGCCAGCAGGTACTTGGCGTTGGAATATCTGGGAATCAAGACGATTGCCGGAGCAAGAATAATGCATTTATCGAAGCCGCGACGCGCCACATCGAAGAGCTTACCAAAGGAACATATCGACGCTTACAATACCTGGTAACCGCGACGGACTCCGCTCGCATAAGAAATCGCATTTGTTTGCCGCCGACGCTTTTCGCACAGCACACTGCTGATTTTCCCAAAGCGAGCACTACGCTGGGTCACAGCACCTGCACCTTCCGCACGCCGCATACAGGTCGCGCAGTCGCCGAATGAAGTACGACGCTTGATGTTTCGCTGCGCTGGTTATTGATTTTTTCAAAGGAACATCGCCAACCAAGACGGATTCCTCGCTTCGATAAGCAAAATGCATGTCGCTGCATCAAGCAGTGTTTGTTTCACAGACAGCATTACCGATTTTTCTCAGCAGTACCTATGACATTGGGAATATTCAAAGTCGCAGACGGATGACAGGACGCATTTATTAGTCGCCGGATCGGTGACGCAGCGCATCGAAAGCATTGCTTCGATTTTTTCTCAAAGGACGATAACGACGCCAACATCAGCATTCCGAGCACGCATTTGTTGTTCGGGACGCCGCGAGGAGCTGCATTAAAGCATTGTCTGTTTTGATTTTTTCCCCAAAGCGAAATCGAGTACCATGCTAATATTACATCGAAATTGACGCCGCATAAGAAAAATACATTTAGCTGCCGAATGTCGCGACGCTTGATGCTCGCATTAAAGCATTAGAATTGCTTGATTTTTCCTACTCACGCTGGTATTGTGGAATACGCACGACCGTCAATAGCAAAAAATGCAATGAAAGTTAAATGCTGATCGAAGGTGACGTGACAGCCCCAGCATTAGTTGATTTTTCAAAGGAACATACACACACCATCGGTGCGACCGCCGTGATAGTAAAATGCATTTGTTGTCGGCAGAACAGCAGCGGTTTTTATTTTCACAGATAAAAGCCGATTTCAAATAAAATGACTTCCATGCTAACATTGAACATCCGTGACGATTTCGCCGATAGCACGCCCGAAGTCGCGACGCTTAGCTGCTGCATCGCCAGTTGCTGATTTGTCGCGAACAGTACCACGCGATCGAACGACGACTACTCGATAAGAAATGACGCCGGACGGGTCGCGACGCTATTTCGCATTAACAGCTTGATTTTTCTCAAGCGAACATACACGCCAATATTGGGAACATCAGGCCGGACGAGCCTGCTGACAGATTTAGTTGCCGCCAGCAGTGAAGCTTTTGTTAAAAATCATATTAACATCCGCACGGGATTGCCGATAACAATGCATTTTTTGCCGACGCTTTGAGCCACAGATTGGCATTCGAGTTGCTCTCGATTTTTCAAAGGAACATATCGACGCTGGCTGGAACATCGGCACCGCAGGCCGCATTTTTAGCAGTCGCCATTACTGCGACGCTTTTTAGCCAGCATTAAAGACCGCTGATTTTTCAAAGCGAAACACGATTACGCCGCATAAAATTTTGTTGTCGCCGGTCGATGCGATGCTTGAGCGCACGATTTTCAAAGAAAAATCATACCTATGCTGGTTAGTTCGACGATTCTCGCCGAGCAGAACAAATGCATGAGCGACAGCTGCGATCGCCTGCATCGGTGTTATTGAGCCGTTGATTTTTTCAAAAGCGAACATAATCGGTTGGGAATGAACGATAAAATGCATTTTTGTCGTCGCCATTGCCGCGACGCTTGTTTCGCTGCAGCAGCCACCGCTTGATAAAGGAAATCGCGGCCTTACGTTAATAGAACATCGTACCGCATTACGCTTCTTCGCAGGTCAGGAAGCCGCTGACGCTTGCTTCACAAAGCATTAATCGCTGATTTTCCTCAAAGTTCCAGCGGCCTAATATTGGGAACATGCGGATTTCCTCGCCGACAAAATGCATTTTAGCCGACGCGACGCATTTTCGCGACGCAAAGCACAGTTTATTTTTTCTCAAAGGAAATATAATACCAATACAAACATCGGGGCCGACGACTCGCTGATAGCCGCCAGATCAGCAGTGAAGTTTTATTTTCAAATAGCCTATGCTAATATTAAACATCCAAAATCAGCCGATGCTGCCGATCGAGTCGACGCTTTAGCTTTCGCTGACAGCCAGCGATGAAAACAAACATACCACGCTATTGGGAACATCGAATTCAAGACGATTTCACTCGATACAAAAATGAATTTTGATCGAATGGTGACGTGCCGCACGGTGCCATTGGTCATTAAAGGAACATATTAACACGCATTACAATCAAGCTTCGAAATGTATTTAAAGAGTCGCCAGAATAGTGAAGTTTTTTCTCAAAGAAAATCATGTCTATGCTAAGAACATTCAGCATTGCCGGATAAGAAAATGATTTTACATCACGATCGAAGCCGCGACGTTGCCAGACAGCCGCTGATTTTCAAAGGATCATACCGACGCTAATATTAGAACATCGGGCTTCAAGATTCCGGCTGCATAGCAAAAATGCATTTAGTTGCCACAGACAGCACAATTGCTCGATTTTTTCAAAGCACCGTACCCATGTTACAAGCAACATCGGTGTACCGTACGACACGGCTGCGACGCTGAGCGTTTCGCTGCGCATTAAAGAGCCATTTTTTCAAGCGAAATCGTTACCGAACATCGAAATCCAAGACGATTTCCGCTGAAAATGGGTTTTTTGTTGCCGCGACAGCAGCAGCCAGACAGCATTCAGCCGATGCCTTTCAAAGAAAATCAGGACCATGCTAATAGCTGGAACATTGTACCGTTTTATCGACAGTTGCCGACCGGCACGCGCATTTTTCGCCAGACAGCACAGCCAGCTGATTTGTCAGCGAAACATACCCACGCCAATAACATCGACCGCCTGCCGATACAAAAATTTGCAGCAATCGGCCGCTGACAAGTGCCGCAGCCCAGCATATTGATTTTTCAAAGGAATGCTGAACAAACACGGACTGCCGATAAAATGATGTCGCCAGTGAGTTTGTTTTCACAGCATACTGTCGCTTTTTCTCAAAGAAAATCATACCTATGCTAATATTAGAACATCTGTCGCGACGGAGCCGACAAGAATAAATGCATGCATATCGCCGATCGAGCCGCGACGCTACGTATCGAAGATGTTGATGCCAAAGCGATAACGACGCCAATATTAGAATGACGAGACCTCAAGCCAGAGCAGAAATGAGCGCAGTCGCCTGCTCGCCGACGCCACAGATCAGCGATTGCATAAGAAAATACATTTGAATGACGCTGATGCTCGCTGACAGCACATGATTTTTCAAAGCGAAACATAGACACGCCACATGAACAAACCTTCACGAGCTCGCCGGATAAGAAAATGAGCTTGTCGCCGCATCGCGAGCCACAGAGCCAGCACTGCTCGACGCCAAAGAGGTCACCTATGCTAATACAGTCGCACGGATTTCGCGCTGATAGCAGCCGCATTTATCGGCTGATCGGCCGCGCAGCCAGACGTTGCTGATTTTTTCTTTCAAAAGGAACATATCGACGCTATTGGAACACGTGGACCGCGACGATAAAATGAGCTTAAACAGCCGCTGTCACGGCGGACGCGACAAAGAATAGAATTGCTTGATTTTCAAAGCGAACAATGTCGAAACTGCATGACAGCCGCATACATTTTGCCAGCCGCCGAACGTCGGCTTGATGCCAGATAAAAGAGCCAGATCGTTGAGCTTTTCAAGAAACAGCCCACGCTAATAGGGGAACATGTAACCGCGCTGGACGCCGCGAAGAAAACGCCGATCGAAGTCGCGACGCTATTTTCGCTATCTCTGGCATTATCTTTTGATTTTTCTCAGCGAAATATACACAATAAATACCGGGCACCGCGATGCTAAAAACGCATTTAGTCGTCGCCAGAGACAGTAGCGAAAAGATTTTCGCCAGATTAAAGACACTGTCGATTTTTCAAAAGAAAAACATACCTATGCTAACATTGAACATCCAAAATTTTACGCTGTCGCATTTTGCCGCCGATCATCGACGCTTTTTGTTTCGCCAGACGTTGTTGGCGCGAATATACCATTGAACATCGAAATTCATTCTCGATAAGAAAAATGAATGCAGTCGCCGACGAAGCCGCGACGCGAGCTTTTCTGTTACCGCTGATTTTCGCGAAACACGCTGAATAATTGCGATCGAGCTGAAATGCATTTGTCGCCGCCAGATCGCGGCGAAGTTTTGCTCGCTGCATAGTGCGTTCGACCAGCCGATGCCAGCAAATCATACCTATGCTACAGACGAGCCGCCGAAATGCATTTTAGTTGCCGACGCCGCGACGCCATTTTCGCATCGTCGCTGATTTTTCAAAAGCGAGTCGACGCCATTAAATACGCGACGAGCAAAAATGCATTTGCTGTCGCCAGATTGGCCGCGACGAGCCACAGACAGCATTAATTGCTTGATTTTTCCAAAGAAATGCCCGCTGGCCGATAAGAAAATGAAGAGGTCAGTTGCCGAATGGCCGCATGCCGCCAGACAGCATTAATCGCTGATCATACTCACGCCTAACAGGAACATGTACCGCACGATTGCCGAATAAGAAAATGCATTTTGTTGAGCGCGATCGGTCGCGACGCTTATTTTTCTCATTCTAAAGCATTGACGCCAAAGGAACATCGGGAACCGCATTTTATCTCCGCCGGATAAGAAAAAAATGCATTTGTTGCCGCCAGACGCGCTGAAGTGATTTCGCACAGCCGATGCCCGTTATATAAAGACGATTTCGCCGGAGCATTTGCTCGTACGCTGACGACGCCGCTGCATCGAAGTTGCTGATTTGTCAAAGCGAAACATACCCACGCTTGAATATTGGAATGTTCAAGACGGATCCCCACGTGATAAGAAAAATGAATTTTGCCGATCGGCCGCGACGCGCATTTTCGCATCTGGGGCCTGGGCAACACACGCCACTGGGAACATCACCGCATTGCCGGATAGCAGGTCGCATTTGTTGTCGCTAGACAGTAGTGAAGTTTTTATTTTTCGCTGGCTCGAGCCAAAGAATTTTATGCTATTACATCTGTAACTGGCACGGACTGCTCGGTCAGAAAAATGCATCGGTCGCGACGCTTCACATCGAAAGCAGTCGCCAAAGGAATACATCGACGCCAATACATGGATTCATTTCGACAAAATGCGAAGTCGTCGCCGGACGGCCGCGACGCCAGCCAGCATTAACTGCTGATTTCAAAGCGAAATCGTCTACGCACACATCGAAAAATTTACGTTGCGCAGAATGCCGACCGGTCGCGACGCGCCTTTCGCTGCATTGCGCTGATTTTTTCTCAGCGAAATCGCACAATTAAACATCGAACCGCCGACAAGAAAAAATGCATTTAACAAGTCGCTAGACGTGCTGGAGATTTTCACAGATAAAGTTAAACATACCTATGCTAATATTAGGGAACATTCAAAATCAGACGATCTCGCCGAATAAAGAAAAATGCATGAGCGCGATCGAGCCGCGCTGCATACGCCAGCTGCTGATGCCAGCGAAATGACGCTAACATCGGTGTCCACGATCTTACCGGATAAGAAAAAAAATGCATGCATCGCCGATCGGTCGCGAGTTTTCGCTGCTGTGCTATTACTGCTTGATTTTTCAAATGAACAGCGGGCTCATGCTAACAAGAATCGCATGACATTTTCTCGCATGTTAAAATATTTGTTGTCGCCGACGGCCGCGATCGCCGATGCTTCGGCTGCATAAGCAGCTGAACAGCTTGATTGCGCCAGTTGGGAATACGCGATTCGCGCTCGCACAAAATGCACAGCCGCGTATCAGCAGAATGCCGATTTTTTCTCAAAGAAAATCATACCCATGCTGGGGACATCCAAAATCACGTTCGCCGGATAAGAAAAAAATGCATTTTTATTGCCGCGACGCGCAGCCGCACGCAGTCGCTGAGCTTGTCGCCTCAATGCTTGGTTGCCGCACGGATAAGCATGATCGAAGCCGCGACGCGTATTTTCGCGTCTAAAGAACAGCCGATTTTTTCAAAGCGAACACACGCCAGCTACTGGTGCATTTGTTGTCGCATCAGCAGTGAAGTCACTTCGCCAGCACTAATTGAGCCGATTTCAAGCAAACATACCCCATATTAGGGTCAGCCAGACGACCGCCGGTCAGCGCTGATCGGCCGCGACGCGAGCTACAGACAGCACAGCTTGATTTTTGCGAACATACGACATCGTACCTCACATTTATTCTTACCGGATAAAGAAAAAAGTCGCATTTTACAGCCGCCGGTCAGCCGCGACGCAGCTTCGCCGCATGTTGTTCGTTGATTTTCAGCAAACATACTACGTTACAGCAATGCTGACCGGCCGCCAGCCACAGATAAAGAGCCATCAGCTGATTTTTCAAAGGAACGTTATCACGCTAATAATTGGGAACATCGTCTTCGCACTGCCGGAATGGTATTTGTTGTCGCTAGATCAGCGCTGCGCCAGTTCATTCGCTCGATGCCAGCAAATCGATATTTGCAACCACGATGCCTCGCCAATAGGCCGCAGCCGGCCGACGCTTGCTTCGCATCGAAAGCAGCTGCTGATTTTTCAAAGCGAGCACGACGCATTGGAACATCGAAAAGTCACATGGACTTCATTTCGAGAAGAATGCATTTTAGTTGTCGCCGATCGGCCGACGCTTGTTTTCGCGAGCAGCTGAATTGCTTGATTTTCCCAAATGAACATACCTACGCACAAAGAACATCGGCCGCATGATTGCGCAGCGTTAAAAATGTTTTTGTTGCCGCCGAAATGGTGCCGCGATGCGCTTGATGTTTCACAAGATAAAGCATAGAATAGCTTGATTTTTTCAAAGGAAACATAACGCGCAATATACAACACGGTGGACTGACTGCCGATAAAAATCGGCTTGCCGTATCGCAGTGAAGTTTACTGCAGCAGCACTGCGCCAAAGAAAATCATACCCATGCTAATACATCCAAAATTTCACGTTCTACGCCACGCCGATCGAAGCCGGTGACGCTTGTTTCGCCAGACGGGCGCTGCTGCTGATTTGCCATCAGCCGCATGGTTCTCGCCGAGCGTTAGCTGGCCGCGACGCGCATTTTCGCTTTTTCAGCGAACACGCTAATACAAGACGGCCTGCCGGAAATTTAGTTGCCGCGTCATAGTGAAGTGAGCCGCAGCACGCCAAAGCAGGCCCCATACCATGTTAATAACACCAAAATGAGCCGGGTTTCGATAAGAAAAAATGCATTTTAGTTGAGTCGCCGATCGAAGCCGCGACGCTACAGACGCGCTTGATGCCAGCATCATATCGACGCACAAAATCTCCGCCAGAGAACGATTTTTGTTGTCGCCAGACAGCCGCTGACAAGAGCCACAGACAGCATTGGGATTGCTTCAAAGGAATACCATGCTTAACATCGGTACCGCATGCATTACGTTTTTCGCAGGTCGATGCTGTCGCGAACAAAGCGAGCATATCAGCTGATTTTTCAAACAACGTCGCGACTGCCGGTCGCATTTGTTAGCCTGACAAGTAGTGAAGTTTTTGCCGCTAAGCATTATTTCAAAGAAAATCATACTCATGCTAATATTGGGGATCCAAATGACGATTGCGATACATGCCGGATCGGTCGCGACGCTTGCTTCACAGATCGGCATTGCTGGTCAAAGCGAAATCACCAGAACATCGAAACCGCACGATAAAAATGCATTTGTTGTCGCCGCGACGCCAGCTTCGCTGCAGGCTAAAGCACTGGATTTTTCCAAAGCGAAACATGGCCTTACGCGAAAGAACATCGGGTTCGCAGCCGATTGCTCAAAATATTTGTCGCCGACCGCTTGATGTTTTCGGTACAGGCATAGAATTGCTTGATTTCCCTTTTGAGAAAATCACTCCTAATGCTTTTAATACGCGAAAACATCAAACGCCACTGCTCGATTCACAACAAAAAATGGAGTTTTTCTTATACGAACGTAATCCGCATTTGAGTTTTTTTCAAAGCGTTCTTCTAATATTAGGCATGGGTATGATTTTTGGGAAAATCAAGCAATTCTAATGCTTTTAATACGCCGAAACAAAACGCCAATGCTTGATCCGCCACAACAAAAAATGCATTTTTTCTCTTATCCGCACGGTAGTTTTTTTTCGATGTTCCCTTAATATTAGCGTAAGCGATTTCTTTGACAAAATCAAGCAACTCTAATGCTTTCAATATTAAAACAAAAACGCCACGGCTCGATCCGCATAACTAAAAATGCATTTTTTCTTATCCGGTCGTAATCCGTGCGATTTTTTTTGACGTTCCCTAATATTAGCATAGTATGGATTTTCTTTGAGAAAATCGAGCAATTCTAATGCTTTTAATACGCCGAAACAAAAAACTTCACTACTTGATCTCGCGACAACAAAAATGCATTTTTTCTTATCCGAACGAACTGCAGTTTTTTTTCGATGTTCCCTAATATTAGCGTGTCTATGACTTTTGAGAAAATCAAGCTATTCTAACGCTTTTAATACGCGAAACATCAAACGTCATCGCCGGGATTCGGGCGACAACAAAAAATGTATTTTTCTTATACTAACGTGAATCCGCGACGAAGCTTTTTCGATGTTCTTCTAATATTAGCATGGGTATGATTTCCTTTGGGAAAATCAAGCAATTCTAATGCTTTTAATATTTAAAAACAAAAACGCCAGCGCTTGATCCGGCGACAACAAAAATGCATTTTTTCTTATACGAACGAACTGCGCGGAAGTTTTTTTCGATGTTCCCCTAATATTAGCGCCGTATGATTTCCTTTGAGAAAATCAAGCAACTCTAATGCTTTCTTAATACGCGAAGAAAAAACGCCACGCCGATCCGGGCGAGCACTGGGAAAAATGCATTTTTCTTATCCGAATGTAATCCGCGAAGTTTTTTTGGATGTTCCCTAATATTAAGTATAGTATGATTTTCTTGAGAAAATCGAGCAATTTAATGCTTTTACGAAAACAAAAAACTTCACTACTGACCGCGACAACAAAAAATGCATTTTTTCTTATCCGAACGGAACCAGGCGAAGTTTTTTCATGTTCCCTAATATTAGCGTGTGTATGATTTTTCTTTGAGAAAATCAAGCTATTCTAATGCTTTTAAGATGCGAAAATAAAAACGCCACGGCTCGATCCGGGCAGAACTAAAAATTCATTTTTCTTATCCCAACTAACTGCATGTAGTTTTTTCGATGTTCCTCAATATTAGCTGGTATGATTTCCCTTTGACAAAATCAAGCAACTCTAATGCTTTCAATACGCCGAAAACAAAAAACGTCACTCTGTTCTCCGATCCGCTACAACTAAAAATGCATTTTTTCTTATCCGAATGTAACTGTATGAAGTTTTTTTCGATGTCCCTCAATATTAGCATGTATGGGATTTTCTTTTTGAGAAAAAATCGAGCAATTCTAATGCTTTTAATACGAAAACAAAAACTTCACTACTTGATCCGCGACACAAAAATGCATTTTTTCTTATCCGAACGGAATCAAAGTAGTTTTTTTTCGATGTTCTAATATTACGTGTGTATGATTTCCTTGAGAAAATCAAGCTTGGCTCTAATGCTTTTAATACGCCGAAACAACGCCACGGCTCGACTCGACGACAACAAAAAATGTATTTTTTCTTATACGAACGAAATCCGTACGAGTTTTTTTCGATGTTCCCCTAATATTAGCATAGGTATGATTTTATTTGAGAAAATCAAGCAATTCTAATGCTTTTCATACTGAACAAAAACGCCACGGCTCGATCCGGCGACAACTAAAATGCATTTTTTCTTATCCAATGGAATCCATGGAGTTTTTTTCGGCGTTCCCTAATATTAGCGCCGGTATGATTTCCTTTGAGAAAATCAAGCAACTCTAATGCTTTCAATACGAAAAACAAAAACGCCACGGCTCGATCCGGCCGACAACTAAAAATGCATTTTTTCTTATTCAACAGTAATCCGTGGCGTAGCTTTTTTTGATGTTCTCATTATTAGCATAGGCATGATTTGCTTTGAGAAAAATCGAAAGCAATTCTAGTGCTTTAATACGCCGAAAACAAAAAACTTCACTCATTTGATCTAATGACAACAAAAAATTTTATTTTTTTCTTATCCGAACGGAATCGCGCGCAGTTTTTTTCGATGTTCCCTAATTATTACGTGTATGATTTCCCTTTGAGAAAATCATCAAGCTATTCTAATGCTTTTAATACGCTGAACATCAAACGCCACGGCTCGATTCGACGACAACAAAAAATGTATTTTTTTCTTATACGAACGCAATCCGCACGAGTTTTTTCATGTTCTTCTAATATTAGCATGGGTGTGATTTTGGGAAAATCAAGCAATTCTAATGCTTTTAATGCGAAAACAAAAAACGCCACGGCCGATCCGGGGGCACAACTAAAAATGCATTTTTCTTATCCGAACGGAATCCATATGCAGCTTTTCGGCGTTCCCTAATATTAATACGGTATGATTTCCTTTTGAGAAAATCAAGCAACTCTAATGCTTTCTAACACGCCGAAACAAAAAACGTCACTGCCTGATCCGCCACAACTAAAAAATGCATTTTTCTTATTCTAACGTAATCCGTGGCGAAGCTTTTTTTCGATGTTCCCCTCATATTAGCGTAGGTATGATTTGCTTTGAGAAAATCGAGCAATTCTAGTGCTTTTAATACGCGAAACAAAAAAACTTACATTTGATCTAGCGACAACAAAAAAATGCATTTTTTCTTATCCGAACGAATCAGTAAGCAGTTTTTTCGATGCTCCTTAATTATTAGCTGTGTATGATTTCCCTTGAGAAAATCAAGCTATTCTAATGCTTTTTAAGATGCGAACAAAAACGCCACGGCTCGATCCGGGCGAGAACTAAAAATTCATTTTTTTTCTTATCCGAATGGAACTGTACAGTTTTTTCGATGTTCCCCTAATATTAAGCGGTAGCGATTTCCTTGATAAAATCAAGCAACTCTAATGTTTAATACGAAACAAAAACGCCACGGCTCGATCCGCGACAACCAAAAATGCATTTTTCTATCCGAACGTAATCCGCGGCGTAGTTTTTTTTGGATGTCCCCTAATATTAGCATGTATGATTTTCTTTGAGAAAATCAAGCAATTCTAATGCTTTTAATACGCCGAAACAAAAAACTTCACTACTTGATCTCGGGCGACAACAAAAAATGCATTTTTTCTTATCCGAACGGACAGGCGAAGTTTTTTTCATGTTCCCTAATATTAGCGTGCGGTGTATGATTTCCCTTTTGAGAAAATCGCTTATTTTAATGCTTTTAATACGCTAAACATCAAACGCTACGCCGATTCGACGACAACAAAAAAATGTATTTTTTCTTATACGAACGTAACTGCATTTGCTTTTTTTCGATGTTCTCCTAATATTAGCATAGGTATGATTTCATTTTTGAGAAAATCAAGCAATTCTAATGCTTTTAATATACGAAAACAAAAAACGCCAATGGCCGATCCGCTATTAACCAAAAATGCATTTTTTATCCGAATGGAATCCATGGAGTTTTTTCTTTATGTTCCCCTAATATTACGCCGGTATGATTTTTGAGAAAATCAGCAACTCTAATGCTTTCAATACGCGAAAAACAAAAACGCCACGCCCGATCCGCGACAACTAAAATGCATTTTTTCTTATTCGAATGTAATCCGCGGCGAAGTTTTTTGACGTTCTCAATATTAGCATAGGTATGATTTGCTTTGAGAAAATCGAAAGCAATTTTAGTGTTTTTATTGATGCGAAAACAAAAAACTTCACTACTTGATCTAATGACAACAAAAATGCATTTTTTCTCTTATCCGAATCTTGAATCCGCGAAGTTTTTTTCGATGTTCTCAATTATTAGCGTGTATGATTTCTTGAGAAAACTGCTTATTCTAATGCTTTTAATACGCGAAAAACATCAAACGCCACGGCTCGATTCGGACGACAACAAAAAATGTATTTTTCTTATACGAACGTAATCCGCATTTGAAGTTTTTTTTCGATGTTCTTCTAATATTAGCATGTGGGTATGGATTTTGGGAAAATCAAGCAATTCTATGCTTTAATACGCGAAACAAAAACGCCACTACCGATCCCACACAACTAAAATGCATTTTTTTTCTATCCGAATGCAATCCATGTGAGTTTTTTCTCGATGTTCCCCTTAATATTAGCCGGGTATGATTTCCTTTGAGAAAATCAAGCAACTCTAATGCTTTCAATACGAAACAAAAAACGCCAATGTGTTCGACCGGCCGACAACTAAAAATGCATTTTTTCTTATTCGAACAGTAATCCGTGCTTGTAGTTTTTTTGGATGTTCCCCTAATATTAGCATAGGTATGATTTGCTTTGAGAAAACGAGCAAATTCTAGTGCTTTTAATACGCCGAAAACAAAAAACTTCACTACTTGATCTAATACAACAAAAAATGCATTTTTTCTTATCCAACGGAACTGCAGGCGAAGTTTTTTCTCGATGTTCCCCAATATTAGCGTAAAGCGATTTCCCTTTGAGAAAATCAAGCTATTCTAATGCTTTTAAGATGCTTAAAATAAAAACGCCACGGCTCGATCCGCGTAGAACTAAAATCTATTTTTTTCTTATCCGAATGGAACTGCGGCGAAGTTTTTTTTCGACGTTCCCTAATATTAGCGTGGGTATGATTTTGACAAAATCAAGCAACTCTAATGCTTTCAATACGCTGAAACAAAAACGCTACTACCGATCCATGACAACTAAAATGGCTTTTTCTTATCCGAATGGAATCCGTACGAGTTTTTTTTCGATGTTCCCTAATATTAGCATAGGTATGATTTTCTTTGAGAAAATCGAGCAATTCTAATGCTTTTAATACGCGAAAGAAAAACTTCACTACTTCTTGATTCGGCGATAACAAAAAATGCATTTTTTTCTTATCCGAACGAACTGCAAGGCTTTTTTTTCGATGCTCTCTAATATTAGGCGTATGATTTTCGAGAAAATCAAGCTATTCTAATGCTTTAGATGCGTAAAATAAAAACGGCCACGGCTCGATCCGCAACTAAAAATGCATTTTTTTTCTTTATTCACCGTAATCCATGCGAGTTTTTTTACGTTCCCCTAATATTAGCGTGAGGTATGATTTCCTTTTGGAGAAATCGCTAATTTAACGCTTAATACGAAAACATCAAACGTCACGGCTCGATCTCCGCCACAACAAAAAAATGTATTTTTTTCTATACGAACGTAACTGCATTTAGTTTTTTCGATGTTCTTCTAATAGCATGGGTATGATTTCCTTTGGGAAACCAAGCAATTCTAATGCTTTTAATACGCCGAAACAAAAAACGCCACGTTGATCTCGCGACAACAAAAAATGCATTTTTCTTATCCGCGGCGAAGTTTTTTTTCGATGTTCCCCTAATATGAAGGCAGGTATGATTTCTTTGAGAAAATCAAGCAATTCTAATGCTTTTAATACGCGAAAGCAAAACAGGTCACGGTCCGATTCGGCGACAACAAAAATGCATTTTTCTTATAATAACGTAATCCGCAGACGAGTTTTTTTCGGGATGTTCTCAAATATTACGCTGGTATGATTTCCTTTTGAGAAATCAAGCAATTCTAATGCTTTTAATACGCTGAAACAAAAACGTCAATGTTTGATCTCGCGACAACAAAAATGCATTTTTCTATCCGAACGGAATCAAGCAGTTTTTTTCGACAAGCCTCTTATTATTAGCCGTATGATTTCTTGATAAAATCGCTAATTTAATGCTTTTAATACGCCGAAACATCAAACATCACGCCGATTCGGGCGACAACAAAAAATCATTTTTTTCTTATCCGAACGGAATCCGCAGACGAGCTTTTTTCGATGTTCCGCTAATATTAGCGTAGGTATGATTTTCTTTGACAAAATCACAACTCTAATGCTTTCAATAAACAAAACGCCACGGTTCGATCCGCTAATAACGAAAAATGCATTTTTTCTTATACTCTAACGTAATCCCTGATATTTTTTTTTGATGTTCCCTAATATTACCGTAGGTATGATTTCTTTGAGAAAATCAAGCAATTCTATTGCTTTTTAATACGAAACATCAAACGCCACGGCTCGATTCGCACAACAAAAATGCATCTTTTCTATACCAACGTAACTGCATTTAAGTTTTTTTTCGATGTTCTTCTAATATTAGTACGGGAAGGATTTCCTTTGGGAAAATCAAGCACCCTAATGCTTTTAATGAAACAAAAAACGTCACGGCTTGATCCGCGACAACAAAAATGCATTTTTTCTTATCCTAACGAACTGCATGAAGCTTTTTCGATGTTCCCTTAATAGCGCTCGGTATGATTTCCCTTTGAGAAAATCAAGCACCACAAAGCGACACGCCGAAACAACCACGCGCCGCCCGCGACAACAAAAATGCATTTTTCTATCCGAACGGAATCCGACGCAGTTTTTTTCGATATTCCCCTAATGTTAGTACGGGTATGATTTCCTTCGAAAATCAAGCAATTCTAATGCTTTTAATAAACGAAAACAAAAACGCCACGGCTCGATTCTAAGAACAACAAAAATGCATTTTTTCTTATCCTAACGGAACTGCACGGAAGTTTTTTGGATGTTCCCTAATATTAGCCCTCGGTATGATTTTGACAAAATCACAATTCTAATGCTTTTAATACGAAACAAAAAACGCCACGCTCGATCCCATGTGATAATAACTAAAAATGCATTTTTTCTATCCGAACGAATCCGTATGAAGTTTTTTCTCGATGCTCCCCTAATATTGGGGCCGGTACGATTTCTTTGAGAAAATCACAATTTAATGCTTTTAATACGCGAAAACATCAAACGTCACGGCTCGATTCGCGACAACAAAAAATGCATTTTTCTTATACCTAACGTAATCCGCATTTGAAGTTTTTTCGATGTTCCCCAAATATTAGCTGGTACGATTTCCTTTGAGAAAATCAAGCAATTCTAATGCTTTAATAATACGCCGAAAACAAAAAACGCCACGGCTTGATCCGCGACAACAAGAATGCATTTTTTTCATCCGAACGAACTGGGCGAAGTTTTTTTCGACGTTCTATTATTAGCTGCCGGTATGATTTCCCTTTTGATAAAATCAAGATACCTAATGTTTACCACGCCGAAAACATCAAACACGCCGATTCGGGCGACAACAAAAATGCATTTTTTCTTATACGAACGGAACTGCATTTGAGCTTTTTTTCTAATGCCCGCTTAATATTAGCGCTGGTATGATTTTCTTTGGACAAAAACAAGCAACTCTAATGCTTTCAATACGAAAACAAAAACGCCAACTTGCTCGATCCGCGACAAATTAAAATGCATTTTTTTCTTATACGAACAGAACTGTGATATTTTTGATGTTCCCCTAATATTACTGCAGTATGATTTCCTTTGAGAAAAATCAAGCAATTCTATTGCTTTTTAATACGCCGAAACATCAAACGCCACGGCTCGATTCGGGCGACAAATAAAAAATGCATCTTTTCTTATACCAACGTGAACTGCATTTAAGTTTTTTTTTCGGCGTTCTTCTAATATTAGTACGGGGTATGATTTCCTTTGGGAAAATCAAGCAATTTAATGCTTTAATACGAAAACAAAAAACGCCACGGCTTGATCTCGCGACAACAAAAATGCATTTTTCTTATCCGAACGAACTGCGGCGAAGTTTTTTCTGATGTTCCCCAGAGTTAGCGCCGGTATGATTTCCCTTTGAGAAAATCGCTACCCAATGCTTTTAATACGCGAAAATATCAAACGCCACGGCTCGATTCGCGACAACAAAATGCATTTTTTTCTTATCCAACGGAACCGCATTTGAAGTTTTTTCGATATTCCCCTATCGTTAGCATGGGTATGATTTCCTTCAAAAATCAAGCAATTTAATGCTTTTTAATAAACGAAACAAAAACGCCACGCCTCGATTCGGCAACAACAAAAATGCATTTTTTCTATCCTAACGGAACTGCATTTGAAGCTTGATGTTCCCCTCAATATTAGCCCGGTATGATTTCCTTGACAAAATCACAATTCTAATGCTTTTAATACGAAAACAAAAAACGGCCACGGCTCGATCCGGCGACACAACTAAAATGCATTTTTCTTATCCGAATGGAACTGCGGCGCAGTTTTTTTCTCGACGTTCTCAATATTAGCGCCGGTATGATTTCCTTGAGAAAATCAAGCAATTTAATGTTTTTAATACGCGAAATAAACGCCACGGCTCGAGCCTGGCGACAACAAAAATGCATTTTTCTTATACGAACGTAACTGCATTTAGTTTTTTTCGATGTTCCCAAATATATGCCAGGGTATGATTTCTTTGAGAAATCAAGCAATTTAATGTTTTTAATAATGAAAAACAAAAACGCCACGGCTTGATCCGCGACAACAAGAATGCATTTTTTCTTATCCGAACGAACTGCGCGAAGTTTTTTTCGATGTTCCCCTTATTATTGGGGCCGGTATGATTTCCTTTGATAAATCAAGCAATTTAATGCGCTTTTTAATATCGAAAACATCAAACATCACGCCGATTCGGCACAACAAAAATGCATTTTTTCTTATACTCTAACGGAACTGCATTTAGCTTTTTTCGATGTTCCGCTAATATTAGCGTGGGTATGATTTTCTTTTGACAAAATCAAGCAACTCTATCGCTTTCAATACGCCGAAAACAAAAAACGCCACGGCTGAGGCGACAACGAAAAATGCATTTTTCTTATACGAACAGAACTGTGTAATATTTTTTTTGATGTTCCCCTAATATTACCGTAGGTATGATTTCCTTTTGAGAAAATCAAGCAATTCTATTGCTTTAATACTGAAACATCAAACGCCACGCTCGATTCTCCGGGCGACAACAAAATGCATCTTTTCTTATACCAACGTAATCCAGACGAGTTTTTTTCGATGTTGCCCTAATATTAGCATAGGTATGATTTTCTTTAGGAAAATCAAGGAATTCTCATGCTTTTAATACGCGAAAACAAAACGCCACGCAAGTGATCTCAAGCGACAACAAAAATGCATTTTTCTTATCCGAACTGAACTGCGGCGAAGTTTTTTTCTGATGCTCCCTAATATTAGCTGCTACCGGTATGATTTCCTTTTGAGAAAATCAAGCAATTTAATGCTTTTAATACGCTGAAAACATCAAACGTCATTTGCCTCGATTCGGGCGACAACAAAAATGATTTTTCTATCCAACGTGAACTGCATTTAGTTTTTCTCATATTCTCTAATGTTAGTACGGGTATGACTTCCTTTGAAAATCAAGCAATTCTAATGCTTTTACTTAAAACAAAAAACGCCACGGCTCGATTCGCAACAAAAAATGCATTTTTTCTTATCCTAACGAACTGCATTTATTTTTGGATGTTCCCTAATATTAGCAATGGGTAGGATTTCCTTTGACAAAATCAAGCAATTCTAATGCTTTTAATACGCGAAACAAAAAACGGCCACGGCTCGGGATCCGGGCGACAAACTAAAATGCATTTTTCTTATCCGAACGTGGAACTGCGGCGCAGTTTTTTCGATGTTCCCCTACATATTGCCGGCATGGATTTCTTGAAAATCAAGTGTCTAATGCTTAATACGCTAAACATCAACGTCACGCTCGATTCGGGCGACAACAAAAATGCATTTTTTCTTATACGAACGTAATCCACGAAGTTTTTTTCGATGTTCCCAAATATTAGCGCTGGTATGATTTCCCTTTGAGAAAATCAAGCAATTCTAATGCTTTTAATACGAAACAAAAACGCCACGGCTTGATCCGGGCGACAACAAAAAATGCATTTTTTCTTATCCGAACTCGAACTGCGGCGAAGTTTTTTTTCGACGTTCTCTAATATTAGCGGGCCGGTATGATTTCCTTTGATAAAAATCACAATTGTAATGCTTTAATACGAAAACATCAAACGCCACGCTAATTCGGGCGACAACAAAATGCATTTTTTCTTATACGAACGAATCCCGCATTTAGCTTTTTTTCGACGTTCGCTAATATTAGCTGGTATGATTTTCTTTGACAAAATCAAGCAATCCTAATGCTTTCAATACGAAAACAAAAACGCCACGGCTCTATCCGCGCATTAACTAAAATGCATTTTTTCTTATACCACCTAACTGCGGTGATATTTTTTGATGTTCCCCTAATATTACTGCAGTATGATTTTGAGAAAATCAATCAATTCTATTGCTTTTAATACGCGAAAACATCAAACGTCACTTGCTCGATTCACATAACAAAAATGCATCTTTTTCTTATACGAACGTAATCCCTATTTAAGTTTTTTTCGATGTTCTCTAATATTAGCATCGGGTATGATTTCCTTTGGGAAAATCAAGCAATTCTAATGCTTTTATCATCGAAAACAAAAAACGCCACGGCTTGATCTCGCGACAACATTTTTCTTATCCGAACGGAATCCTATGAAGTTTTTTTTCGACATGTTCCCTAATATTATGTCGGTATGATTTCCTTGAGAAAATCGAGCAATTCTAATGCTTTTAATACGCGAAAACATCAAACGTCACGGTCGATTCGGCGACAACAAAAATGCATTTTTTCATCCAACGGAACTGCATTTGAGTTTTTTCGATATTCCTCGCTAATGCTGGCATGTAAGGATTTTGAAAAATCAAGCTACCCTCTAATGCTTTTAATAAACGAAACAAAAACGCCACGGCTCGACCTCCTCAAGAACAACAAAAATGCATTTCTTCATCCTAACGGAACTGCATCGAGTTTTTTGATGTTCCCTGAATATTACGATGATTTCCTTTGACAAAATCACAATTCTAATGCTTTTAATACGCCGAAAACAAAAAAACGCCACGTTCGATCCGCGACAACTAAAATGCATTTTTCTTATCCGAATTGAACTGTACAGTTTTTTCGATGTTCCCTAATATTAGCCGATATGATTTCCTTTAATAAAATCAAGCAATTCTAATGCTTTTACGCCGAAAACATCAAACGCCACGCCTCGATTCGGGCGACAACAAAATGCATTTTTTCTTATACCTAACGAACTGGCATAAAGTTTTTTCGATGCTCCCCTAATATTAGCGTATGATTTCTTTGAGAAAATCAAGAATTTAATGCTTAATACGCGAAAACAAAAACGCCACGCCTCGATCCGACGACAACTAAAATGCATTTTTCTTATCCGAATGTAATCCGCGCGATATTTTTTATGTTGCCCTCTAATATTGCAGAGGGTACGTATTTTGAGAAAATCAAGCAATTTAATAGTTTTTAAGCGAAAACATCAAACGCCACGGCTCGATTCGGGCGACAACAAAAATGCATCTTTTTCTTATCCGAATGGAATCCGCGGCGAAGTTTATTCGACGTTCTTAATATTAGCGCTGGTAGGATTTCTTTGACAAAATCGCTAATTCTAATGCTTTTAATACGCTGAACAAAACGCTTCTGCTCGATCCGGCGACAACTAAAAATCGCATTTTTTCTTATCC
This sequence comes from Lithospermum erythrorhizon, assembly GCA_019722365.1. Classification (NCBI taxonomy): domain Eukaryota; kingdom Viridiplantae; phylum Streptophyta; class Magnoliopsida; order Boraginales; family Boraginaceae; genus Lithospermum; species Lithospermum erythrorhizon. Next base: position 9,594 of record JADFUC010002197.1, on the reverse strand, counting down.
GAATGGAATCCGCGGCGAAGTTTTTCGATGCCCTTAATATTAGCTGCCGCAGATGATTTCCTTTGAGAAAATCAAGCAATTTAATGCTTTTAAAAACATCAAACGCCACGGCTCGATTCGGCGACAACAAAAAAATGCATTTTTCTTATACGAACGTAATCCGCATTTGAGTTTTTTCTTTCGATGCCTCCCCAAATATTAGCGCTGGTAATGCATTTCCTTTGAGAAAAATCAAGCAATTCTAATGCTTAATACGCTGAAACAAAAAAAACGCCACGGCTTGATCGGGCGACAACAAAAAATGCATTTTTCTTATCCAAACCGGAATCGCGCGAAGTTTTTTTCGATGTTCCCTAATAATATTAGAGTCGGTATGATTTCTTGATAAAATCAAGCAATTCAATGCTTTTACGCCGAAACATCAAACGCCACGCCGATTCGCGACAACAAAAATGCATTTTTTCTCTATACTAACGTAACTGCACGAAGTTTTTTTTCGATGTTCCCAAATATTAGCGTGGTACGATTTTGAGAAAATCAAGCAATTCTAATGCTTTAATACGCTAAATGTAAAAAACGCCACGGGTTTGATCTCACATAACAAAAATGCATTTTTTCTTATCCGAACGGAATCCGTATAGTTTTTCTTTTTCGATGTCTCTAATATTAGAGTCGGTATGATTTCCTTTTGATAAAATCAAGAATTCTAATGCTTTAATACGCCGAAACATCAAACGCCACGCCGATTCGGCGACAACAAAAGATGCATTTTTTCTTATACGAACGGAACTGGCATTTAGCTTTTTTTTCGATGTTCCCTAATAGTGGTAGCGATTGACAAAATCAAGCAACTCTAATGCTTTCAATACGCCGAAACAAAACGGCCACGGCCGATCCGGCCGACAACTAAAAATGCATTTTTTCTTATACGAACGTAACTGCGCGATATTTTTTTGATGTTCCCCTATTACCGTAGGTATGATTTCTTTGAGAAAATCGCTACCCTATTGCTTTTAATACCGAAAACATCAAACGCCACGGCTCGATTCGCGACAACAAAAAATGCATTTTTTCTTATACGAACGTAATCCGCATTTAGAGTTTTTTTCTTTCGATGTTCTTCTAATATTAGCACGGGTATGATTTCCTTTGGGGAAAATCAAGCAATTCAAATGCTTTTAATACGCGAAAACAAAAACGCCACGGCTTGATCTCGCGACAACAAAAAATGCATTTTTTCTTATCCGAACGAACTGCGCGGTAGTTTTTTCGATGCTCTCTATTAGCCGGTATGATTTCCTTTGAGAAATCAAGCAATTTAATGCTTTAACACGCTGAACATCAAACGCCACGGTTCTATCTGCCACAACAAAATGCATTTTTCTTATCCGAACGGAACTGCATTTGAAGTTTTTTCTTCGATGTTCCCCAAATATTAGCTGCGTGGGTATGATTTCCTTGAGAAAACTGCTACCCTAACGCTTAATACGCCGAAAAACAAAAAACAACATCACGGCTTGATTCGGGCGACAACAAAAATGCATTTTTCTTATCCGAACGGAACTGCGGCGAAGTTTTTTCGATGTTCCCTATTGCTACGCTGCATGATTTCCTTTTGATAAAATCAAGCAATTTAATGCTTTTAATACGCCGAAACATCAAACGCCACGCCAATTCGGCGACAACAAAATGCATTTTTTTCTTATACGAACGGAACTGCATTTAGCTTTTTTCGATGTTCCGCTAATATTAGCGGGTATGATTTCTTTTGACAAAATCAAGCAACTCTATCAAGCTTACGAAACAAAAACGCCACGGCTCGATCCGCTAATGTCTAAAAATGCATTTTTTCTTATACGAACAGAACCAGGTGATATTTTTTGATGTTCCCCTAATATTACCGTGAGGTATGATTTCCTTTGAGAAAATCAAGCAATTCTATTGCTTTTTAATACGCTGTGAAACATCAAACGCCACTGGCCGATTCGGGCGACAACAAAAATGCATCTTTTCATACCTAACGTAATCCGTGACGAAGTTTTTTTCGATGTTCTTCTAATATTAGCATGGGTATGATTTCCTTTGGGAAAAATCAAGAAATTTAATGCGAACACGCTGCAGAAACAAAAACGCCACTTCGCTTGATCTCGCGACAACAAAAAAATGGCATTTTTTCTTATCCGAACGAACTGCGGCGAAGTTTTTTTCTCGATGTTCCCCAATATTAGCGCCGGGTATGATTTCCTTTGATAAAATTGCTAATTTAATAAGCTTTTAATACGCCGAACATCAAACGCCACGCCAATTCGGCGACAACAAAAATGCATTTTTTCTTATACGAACGGAACTGCATTTGTGCTGACGTTCGCTAATATTAGCGCTGGTATGATTTTCTTTGACAAAATCAAGCAACTCTAATGCTTTCAATACGCCGAAAACAAAAACGCCACGGCTCGATCCGCTATTAACTAAAAATGCATTTTTCTTATACCTAACAATCCGCGATATTTTTTTGATGCTCCCCTTAATATTACCGTAGTACGATTTCTTTGAGAAATCAAGCAATTCTATTGCTTTTAATACGCCGAAAACATCAAACGTCACGGCTCGATTCGCGACAACAAAATGCATCTTTTCTTATACGAACGCATCCGGTAGACGCAGTTTTTTTCGATGTTCTTCTAATATTAGTACGGGTACGATTTCAGAAAATCAAGAAATCTCGAATGCTTTAAATATCGCTAAACAAAAAAACGCCACGGCTTGATTCGACAACAAAAAAATGCATTTTTTTCTCTTATCCGAACGTGAACTGCGGCGAAGTTTTTTTCGATGTTCCCCTAATATTACGCCGGTATGATTTTTGATAAATCAAGCAATTCTAACGCGAATACGCCGAAACACCAAACGCCACGCCACCCGGCGACAACAAAAAATGCATTTTTTCTTATACTTAACGGAACTGCAGACGCAGCTTTTTTTCGATGTTCCGCTAATATTAGCGTGGGTATGATTTTTCTTTGACAAAATCAAGCAACTCTAATGCTTTCAATACGAAAACAAAAAAACGGCCACGGCCTCGATCCGCGACAACTAAAATGCATTTTTTTCTTATACCTAACGTAATCCGCGGTGATATTTTTTGATGTTCCCCCACAGCCACGTCAGAGGTATGATTTCTTTTGAGAAAACTGGGCAATTCTATTGCTTTTAATACGCCGAACATCAAACGCCACGGCTCGGCCCGGCGACAACAAAAATGCATCTTTTTCTATACGAATTTAATCCGTGACGAGTTTTTTCGATGTTCTTCTTAATATTAGCATGGCATGATTTCTTTGGGAAAATCATGAAATTTAATGTTTAAACATACGCTGAAAACAAAAACGCACACGGCTTGATCTCGCGACAACAAAAAATGCATTTTTTCTTATCCGAACGAACTGCGAAGTTTTTTTCTGGCGTTCCCCTATTAGTGTCGGGTATGATTTCCTTGAGAAAATCAAGCAATTTAATGCTTTAATACGCGAAAACATCAAACGTCACGGCTCGGGATTCGGGCGACAACAAAAATGTATTTTTCTTATCCGAACGAACTGCATGCAGTTTTTTCTCGATATTCCCCTAATGTTATCATTACGGGTATGATTTCCTCTCTAAAAAATCGCTACCCTAATGCTTTTAATAAACGAAAACAAAATGTCACGGCTCGATTCGGGCAACAACAAAATGTATTTTTTCTTATCCTAACGGAACTGCGACAGTTTTTTTTGGATGCTCCCCCATTATTAGCCCGGTATGATTTCCTTTGACAAATCAAGCAATTCTAATGCTTTTAATACGCTGAACAAAAACGCCACGGCTCGATCCGCGACAACTAAAATGCATTTTTTCTTATCCGAATGGAACTGCGAGTTTTTTCGATGTTCCCCTTAATATTAGCTTCAGATGGATTTCCTTTTGAGAAAATCAAGCAATTTAATGCTTTTAATACGCCGAAAACATCAACGCCACGGCTCGATTCTACGACAAAAATGCATTTTTCTTATACGAACGTAATCCGCATTTGAAGTTTTTTTCTCGATGTTCCCCTGGGCCATATGCGTGGGTATGATTTCCTTGAGAAAATCAAGCAATTTAATGCTTAATATCGCGAAAATAAAAAACGCCACGGCTGATCTCGCGACAACAAAATGCATTTTTTCTTATCCGAACGGAACTGCAAGCGAGTTTTTTTTCGATGTTCCCTAATATTAGCTGCCGGTATGGATTTTGATAAAATCAAGCAATTGTAATGCGCTTTTAATACGCGAAACATCAAACGCCACGCCAATTCGCGACAACAAAAATGCATTTTTCTTATACTTTAACGGAATCCAGATGAGCTTTTTTTTTCGATGTTCCGCTTTAATATTAGCGGGTATGATTTTCTTTGACAAAATCAAGCAACTCTAATGCTTTCAATACGCCGAACAAAAACGCTACTGCCTCTATCCGCTTAATAACTAAAATTTATTTTTCTTATACTTAACGTAATCCGTGATTTTTTGATGTTCCCTAATATTACTGTAGAGGTATGATTTCCTTTGAGAAAATCAAGCAATTCTATTGCTTTAATACGCCAAAACATCAAACGCCACTACCGATTCGGCGACAACAAAAAATGGATCTTTCTTATCCGAATGGAACTGCGGCGAAGCTCGATGTTCCCCTAATATTAGCGCTGGTAGGATTCCCTTTGACAAATCAAGCAAAGCTAATGCTTTTAATACGCGAAACAAAACTACTACCGATCCTACGAATAACTAAAAATGCATTTTTTCTTATCCGAATGGAACTGCGCTGCAGTTTTTTTCTGACGTTCTAATATTAAGGCCGGTATGATTTCCTTTGAGAAAATCAAGCAATTAAGGCTTTATCACGCCGAAAAACATCAAACGCCACGGCTCGATTCGGCGACAACAAAAAATGCATTTTTTCTTATCCGAACGGAATCCGTACGAGTTTTTTTCGATGTTCCCCAAATATTAGCACAGGTATGATTTGCTTTGAGAAAATCAAGCAATTCTAATGCTTTTAATATTAAAACAACAAACGCCACGGTTTCGATCTCGGGCGACAACAAAAAATGCATTTTTCTTATCCGAACGAACTGCGCGAAGTTTTTTTTCGATGTTCCCTATTATTAGCGCCGTATGATTTCCTTTGATAAACTGCTAATTTAATGCTTTTAATACGCGAAACATCAAACATCACGCCGATTCGCCACAACAAAAAATGCATTTTTATACGAACGGAACTGCATTTGAGTTTTTTCGATGTTCCGCTAATATTAGCGGTGGTATGATTTTGACAAAATCAAGCAACTCTAATGCTTTCAATACGGAGAAAACAAAAAACGCCACGGCTCGATCCGCGACAACTAAAAAATGCATTTTTTCTTATACCTAACGTAATCCGTGGTGATATTTTTTTCGATGTTTCCCCTAATATTACCGTAGAGGTATGATTTCTGAGAAAATCACAATTCTATTGATTTTAATACGCCGAAAACATCAAACGTCACGGCCCGATTCACAACAAAAATGCATCTTTTCTATACGAACGAACTGCATTTAGCTTTTTTTCGATGTTCTTCTAATATTAGCACGGGTATGATTTACATTAGAAAATCAAGCAATTTAACGCTTTAATCACGAAAACAAAAAAACGCCACTATTGATCTCGCGACAACAAAAAAATGCATTTTTTCTATCCAACGAACTGCGGCGAGTTTTTCTTCGATGTTCCCTAATATTAGCTGCCGGTATGATTTCCTTTTGAGAAAATCGCTAATTTAATCGCGACACGCCGAAAACATCAAACGCCACGCTCGATTCTACGACAACAAAAATGCATTTTTTCTTATCCGAACGGAACTGCATTTGAAGTTTTTTCTTCGATATTCCCCTCAATGTTAGCATGGGTATGATTTCCCTTTGAAAATCAAAGCAATTCTAATGATTTTAATAAACGAAAACAAAAAACGCCACGTACCGATTCGCAACAACAAAAAATGCATTTTTCTTATCCTAATGGAATCAGACGAGTTTTTTGATGTTCCCTAATATTATCATAGGTATGATTTTCTTTGTCAAAATCAAGCAATTCTAATGCTTTTAATACGCGAAAACAAAACGCCACGGCCGATCCGCGACAACTAAAAATGCATTTTTTCATCAATCGGAACTGCGGCGAAGTTTTTTTCGATGTTCCCTAATATTACGCCGGTATGATTTCCTTTGAGAAAATCACTGGGCAAGTCTAATGCTTTTAATACGCTTAAAAACATCAAACGCCACGGCTCGATTCGGGCGATGAACAAAATGCATTTTTTCTATACTTAACGTAATCCGTGACGCAGTTTTTTTCGATGTTCCCCAAATATTAGCGTGGCGATTTCTTTGAGAAAATCAAGCAATTCTAATGCTTTTAATACGCGAAAACAAAAACGCCACGGCTTTATCTCGCGACAACAAAAATGCATTTTTCTATCCTAACGGAACTGCGGCGGAAGTTTTTTCGATGCCTCTAATATTACGCCGGTATGATTTCCTTTGATAAAATCAAGCAATTGTAATGCTTTTAATAAACATCGGGAACGCCACGCTAATTCGGGCGACAACAAAAATGCATTTTTCTTATATTTAACGGAATCCGCATTTAGCTTTTTCGATTCCGCTAATACAGCGCTGGTAAGGATTTTCTTGACAAAATCAAGCAACTCTAATGTTTACCACGCGAAACAAAAACGCCACTTGCTCGATCCGGGCGACATTCAAAATGCATTTTTTCTTATACGAATGTAATCCGTGATATTTTTTGATGTTCCCCTAATATTACCGTAGGCATGATTTCCTTGAGAAAATCAAGCACTTATTGCTTTTAATACGAAAACATCAAACGCCATGCCCGATTCGCGACAACAAAAAATGCATCTTTTCTTATACCAACGAACCGTGACGAAGTTTTTTCGATGTTCTTCTTAATATTAGCATGGCATGATTTCCTTTCGGGAAAACCGCTAATTCTAATGCTTTTAATGCTGAAACAAAAACGCCACGGCTTGATTCCGCGACAACAAAAATGCATTTTTTTCTTATCCGAACGGAATCAGGCGGTTTTTTCTCGATGTTCTCTAATATTAAGTGTCGGTATGATTTCCTTTGTGGAGAAAATTGCTAATTTAATGCTTTTAATACGCTGAAAACATCAACGTCACGGTTCGGGATTCGCGACAACAAAAATGCATTTTTCTTATCCGAACGAACTCAGACGAGTTTTTTTCGATATTCGCTTAATGTTAGTACGGGTATGATTTCCTTTGAAAAATCAAGCAATTCTAATGCTTTAATAAACGAAAACAAAACGCCACGGCCTCGAGCCCGCAACAACAAAAATGCATTTCTTCTTATCCTAAAGGAACTGCACGAGTTTTTTTGGATGTTCCCTAATATTACGTATGATTTTGACAAAATCAAGCACTTAATGCTTTAATACGCGAAACAAAAAACGCCACGGCTCGATCCGCGACAACTAAAAATGCATTTTTCTTATCCGAATGGAATCCGCGAAGTTTACTGCTCTCTAATATTAGCTGCCGGTATGATTTTGAAAAATCGCTACCCTAATGCTTAATACGAAAACATCAAACGTCAATGGCTCGATTCGCGACAACAAAAAATGCATTTTTCTCTATACCTAACGCATCCGCACGCAGTTTTTTCTTTTCGATGTTCCCAAATATTAGCGTGGGGTATGATTTCCTTTTGAGAAAATCGCTACCCTAATGCTTTAATACGAAAACAACAAACGCCACGTGTTTCGATCCGCGACAACAAAAAATGCATTTTTTTCTTATCTCAACGGAATCCGTAAGGAAGTTTTTTTCGATGTTCCCTATTATTAGCCGGTATGATTTCCTTTTGATAAAATCAAGCAATTCTAATGCTTTTAATACGCGAAACATCAAACATCACGCCGATTCGCGACAACAAAAAATGCATTTTTCATATCGAACGGAATCCCATTTGTGCTGATGTTCCGCTAATATTAGCGCTGGTAAGGATTTTTCTTTTGACAAAATCAAGCAACTCTAATGCTTTCAATACGAAACAAAAACGCCACGCGCCGATCCGCGACAACTAAAATGCATTTTTTCTTATACGAACGTAATCCGTGTGATATTTTTTGATGTTCCCTAATATTACTGTAGTATTTATTTTCCTTTGAGAAAATCAAGCAATTTATTGATTTTAATACGCCGAAAACATCAAACGCCACGGCTCGATTCACAACAAAAATGCATCTTTTCTTATACGAACGCATCCGTATTTGAGTTTTTTTCGATGTTCTTCTTAATATTAGTACGGGTATGATTTACTTTGGGAAAATCAAGCAAATTTAATGCTTTTAATACGCGAAACAAAAAACGCCACGTGCTTGATCTCGCGACAACAAAATGCATTTTTTCTATCCCAACGGAATCCTGGCAGTTTTTTCGATAACCCCTTAATATTAGCTGCCGGTATGATTTTGAGAAAATCAGCAATTTAATGCTTTAATACGCCGAAACATCAAACGCCACGGCTCGATTCGCGACAACAAAATGCATTTTTCTTATCCGAACGGAACTGCACGGTTTTTTCTTCGATATTCCCCACGTTAGTAATGGGTATGATTTCTTTGAAAATCAAGCAATTTAACGCGCTTAATAAACGAAACAAAAACGCCATACCGATTCGCAACAAAAATGCATTTTTTCTATCCTAACGGAACTGGTGATGAGTTTTTTTGATGTTCCCCTAATATTAGCACGGGTAGGATTTCGACAAAATCAAGCAATTTAATGCTTTTAATGCTGAAACAAAACGCCACGGCTCGATCCGCGACTAAAAATGCATTTTTTCTTATCCGACTGAATCAGGCGAAGCCGATGTTCCCCTAATATTACGCCGGTATGATTTTGAGAAAATCAAGTCTAATGCTTTAATACGCCGAAAACATCAAACGTCATCGCTCGATTCTACGACAACAAAATGTGGCATTTTTTATACGAACGTAACTGCATTTGAAGTTTTTTTCGATGCCTCAAATATTAGCGCGGTATGATTTTGAGAAAATCAAGCAATTTAATGCTTTTATCATTAAAACAAAAACGCCACGGCTTATCCGGGCGACAACAAAAAAGCAATTTTTCTTATCCGAACGGAATCCGTACGAGTTTTTTTCGATGTTCCCCTAATATTAGCGTAGGTATGATTTACTTTGATAAAATCGAGCAATTATAATGCTTTTAATACGCTGAAACATCAAACGCTACGCCACCTGAAGCGACAACAAAAATGCATTTTTCTATACGAACGGAACCGTGACGAAGCTTTTTTCGATGTTCCGCTTAATATTAGCGCGGTATGATTTTTCTTTGACAAAATCAAGCAACTTAATGCTTTCAATACGCCGAAAACAAAAAACGCCATTGCTCATCCGGCGATTAACTAAAAATGCATTTTTTCTTATACCAACGTAATCAGCACGTAACGAACGAAGCATGAG
>JADFUC010000631.1:0-55581 GCA_019722365.1 Lithospermum erythrorhizon | reverse complement strand
CTCATTTGTACTTAGTTACGTATTGCTCAACTTTGTGGTCTCAAATACACAAAAGTTTACGGCCTTTTACCTTGAATCGAAGGGCAGAAGTGAGGGAAACTCTCCAAGAAATCGGAGAAAATCAAAGGGGAGAGGAGGGTTCGGCCGGTTGGCAGGGAAGAGATGGGGATTTTTTTTATTTACGGCTAAAAGCGCATTTGGTGTGCGGAAGAAGAATGAGGAAACAAGCTTATTAGGATTCGGCCGTTTTAGTTCACTTGATACTTCTCGATTAGGAAACACACTTCGACTATAAATTCTCGAACTTAACATTTATCGTACATAAAATATAAAGTGGTTTTTGAATTTTACGTTAATCGATTTAATAATCCCGTTTATTTATTATTAATTAGCAGTGGATCTTGGTTTTTGGAAATTTTACCCACTAACAAACATTTTAGGTCCTCGAGGAATTCTCGACTCGATTGCTACGGAAAGATAAAATCTAAAGCAACAAAATCCTTAACCTTAGATCAAAAGTTGCTGAATTAGCAGTTTCCTCGTATCTCATACATTTCCATATGAGGCACCACCTACCTTTCGATGTTTTCGAAACTTTTATAATTTCACTTCTTTGTTCCTCAACACGCCCGGCTTTTCGATCAGGGATCCTCACGGTCTTCTCGTAGGTCAAGTCTACGCCCAGTCATCGGCTGAAACTCTAAAATATGCGACTCGGCCGACGCGTACTTCCCTCGAGCAGAAAACGTAGGCTTGTTCATTGAATCTTTCGATTCTGCAAGCGAGGCCAAATAGTGAAGCTCTTTTCTCCGCTTTTGTCAAAGATTTCAAGCATTGATATGCAGGGGCTGACTTCCGTCTTCTCCCGAACTTTGATTACACCGCCCCCATGGAGATATCTTAATACCGGTCGCTACGCCTCGGCGACAAATCTATTGACGTCGATCGTACTTAACTGTCTATGGGTATTGCGTTCTCAAATGTTGTTATCACCTTTACTCTCTATCGAACTTCTCCTGACTCGGACCCTTAAATCTTCATTCCAACATATCGGAGTTCTACGCAGCCGACCGTAAAAAGCTTGACAGTGCCGTCAATCTTGGCTTGAAAACTATTATTGCAGAAAACATTTTCGGCAACTCCTGTCCAACTACGAGAGAAGCACAACACCTGGCTTTCGTAGCATATCCTCCCGGCGTTTGAATCATTCTCTGGATAATCCGTCCGTCGAGGATGAAGCGATACTCAAATTGACGCCGTCCTAAGCGTATCTGAGTGCTTGAAGTGAACTGCGTCCACATCGAGAAACAATACTCTCCGGCACCCATGTGAAATGCCATGCTTGGTCCGTACATCTGTGCTTCTCCGACCATCGGTTGACTTGATAGGTAGGAAATAAATTTGTCTTAGATAATTCATCGCAATTACCCCAATCCCGTCATTTCTTTTCACAGTTTGGAAGCCCAAACACAAATTCCATGGTGATCTTACTTGCGTCAATTCATTTATCGGTAGCGGTTGCTTAACCCAGCGGATGGTTTATGGTCAATCTTGACTGTTGGCAAATTAAACGCCGCTACAAAATCAACAATTTTAACTGCTTACATTCCGGCCGCAATAGATTCTCCGCCCAAATTTGGTACATTTTCGTACTTCACGGATGCATATTATATGGATCATTGTGAAACTACATCCAGATCTCCACTTTCTTGAGTCGGCAAAGTGGGGCACAACCACTACGCTCTTCTAATCGCGAGAATACCATCGCCCGCGTAAGTCTTGTTTACATCCCTCTTTTCTTCGCCGGTCGAGGGCGCACACTTAAATCTTTCTTTGCATTTCTCTTATTTTATCTAGCACCCCACGAGGTCTAAGCTTTCATATAGGCCAATAAGAGTCCGTCGCCTCCAAACCTCAAAGAGTTCACCCCATTGTTTTCAACTCGCTCTTTGGCTCCTTTACCTCCCCACTTTTTGACTTAAAAGCATCCGCCCTTCATTTTCTTTCCACTAGATGATATTCAATACATTTACATGATCTTCGAAACTACTCCCTTGTTGTCTCAAATTCGGCTCCTAAATTGGTATATAACTTCCAAACTCTTGTGATGCAGCAAATATAAATGTTTAACCCCATACAAGCGGTGTCTCCCAAATTTTCAGCGAAAACAATTGCGAGAGACGACTCAAATCATAGGTAGGATAATTAACTATAAAAGCGGTGCTTCCAATTGTCAAAGGCATATGCGATTACTTCCCATTTTGCATCAATACATTACAACACGATGTGAAGCATCGGCCACCCACATACCCTCGTTCGGCGGTAGTGTATTAGCTGGGTATTTGTGATAAATCTCTTGACTTCGTTAAACTTGACATCCATGGCTCGCCCATATTCGTACGCTGCCCACTTCACCAAGTTCAAGCTTGGTCGCCAGATGACGATTAATGAAAAGTCTTGTATAGATAGATACGTAATACCAGCTAGTAAAGCTTCTCACTTCGGTCACACTTGAGCCTCTCGATTGTCCACGGCTTCCACTTTAACGATTTCTGTTCACGCCTACTTGAGAGATAAAATGACCGAGGTGTACTTTCAACCAAAATTCACTTTGAAAATATTGTGTACAACTTGTTTACCGTAAGATTTCCAATACATTCCTCAAATGCTGTCATGTTCCAAGCTCACTCCTAGAATAGATTAAGATGTCTTAAATAAATACAACCACCTGAGCTTGTCGAGAACTCACACGAAAACCTGGTTAAATCGGGTCCGTGAAAGCTCTTGGGGCATTATCGAGCTAAGCAGCGTCACCGAGAACTCCCTTAGTGCCCGTATCTTGTTCGAAAGGCCGATTTTGATATATCATCTTCCTTAATCCTCAATTGGTGATATCCAGACCTCAAATAAATTTTTGAAAAGACGCTTTCGTCCACATTGATCGAAAGGTCATGATCATGGCGAGCGGTGCCGATTTTGAATAGTAACTTTGTTCAACTTCCGTCAAAATCCAGGCCTGACCTCATCGTTCCATCCTTAACTGTGACGAACAATCTTTGAGTGCCCCGGAGGAGAATACTTCGGCTGATAAATCTGCTTCTCAAACTGACTCCTGCTTGTGCGTGTTCGAACTCTTCCAATCTGGAGCCATTAAATGGGTGCCATAGATATGGGCCGTTCCGGCCTGCTTGATCGAAAATTCAATCTCTACGTTGAGGAGGTAGTCTGGCAAATCTTTCGGAAACATCCACCAATTTTCTGTCCAGGACATTTTCGAGCTTAGGCTCGTCTTTAACCCCGAATCAGATTACATAACGAGCACTTGATACATCCGCATTTGATAACTGAGGCTTCTAACACCGAGATCAAACCAAGATGGTAAAACTCTCACATCCCAGGCAACTCGTAATACGGGCCTATCCGGGCTGAAGTAAACACAATCTGATGCGGTGACAATTTATTACTGACATGGTATTTTCCCTTGATCTATTCCCAAAGAAATCAAGTCAAAATCCACCCGACTCAAGGTAATAGATCACTTCTAATACCATGATTATCCAACACTTAAAGGCAATTTCTATAAACCTCAATTATAAACCGACCTCCCGGTATCATTATTATTAAAGATGCTTGTCGGATGTTCGTAGCTTCGGATAGCCTTACAACAGTTAGGAGATATAAAAGGTGTGGCTCCAGGAATCAAACCATCTTGGCGAGTCAAATCCATTATCAAGATAAAGATTTTGCCATCATTGTCGGAATATCCAGAGTACCTCTGTTCGTATTCGCGTTCTTAATTTACCCTCTCTTCAGTGCGGAATCATTTCATACTCATGCCCGCTTCGCCCGATTACACCCGGCGACTCACCGACCTTGGCTGTGTAGATCACCCGTCGTCGCGTGGCCCCTACGAAATCCGCTTCTCCCAAAGCGAGTCAGCTGAAATTGTTTCTTTCTGCGGTACCAGCATCCCAGAAAGGACACTTAGCATTCGCGAAATGCCGCTTCTTCTTGACGTGATGCTTGATGACTCTCTGGTAATTTCTCGGCATTGCCCAACTCACACATCCCACATTGATATGCTGAATATCAGCATCTTCGGAACACGAAATACCACCGTGGCTAACTCATTCTAGGAGGTGCGAAGACGGCGAGAAAGCTAGAAGTTTGGGTCGAGCAGTAGGTGAGCTGAAATGGCTCTGATGCAGGCGGTCTTGCTAAAGTTCCTCCCAAAATCCACATGCAATGCATTACTGTAGCTCAGTCACGTAGGACCTCCTACTGCTTTTCACCTCCCCAGCTTACTTGCTATGTCCCTCTCCGCTGCAATCTTTGCATTCTCGGCGGGTGAAAACTGCTGTAAGTAAACAAGGACAGTCCTACCACTTTGGTCACCTTTCGTCCACAGCGAAAACCCGCGTCCTGGTGGGGTACACTCCCGAATCAAAAGCGGCTCGCTAAACCTCTCTTCATACCCATCAATTGTCCCTCTCTCGCATTTGCATCTAGATTCGACTCCTGTTAGCGTACATATGAGTCTCCCGAGCAGAAATTTTGCCCAAAGAGTTCCCAGATCGAACCCGTCGATCGGCATCTACTCCCAAATAAATCACCTCCTCCGACAAGCTGGTACACTTGAACCGCTTTAACTCAAATGCTGAGTCCCATCGGCTCAAACTTATTCTCTAATGCACTCAAGAATTCGGTCATGACCTCGTTAATGGCTGAAACTTCAGGTGGTCCACTTCTTCAAGCTGTCTACTTGATAAATTCTGAATCTCAGCCTCGGGTGCATTCTTGGGTCAGAATGCAGAGACTTCCTTACTCAACAAAATCCTCGTACTACGGCTCCTAAAATACACATCCTCACCAGGGTTGATTTGGTCTATTTCATTTCATAGCGGCTTCCCTTTTCCTCACAGCTCAGGCTCACTGCAAGCGCCACGCCTCACAGATTTTGGGCTCTTCTAGCGTCACCCACAGCTAGTCTTAGCTTACACTCTAGAAGGTATACACTTTAAGCGGATTCCTTTGATTCGATACATGACTGGCTAAGTGAAATAAGGCGTTGAAAAGAGACAAAATAATAATTTAGACTTCGTACTACAAAATTTTTACAAAACTTTAGGCGTGAGCCATGCGCCCACAGAACCTAGCTAAAAGCGAAACCTAGCTCATTACCCATGAGGTACTTAGCGACCGCCTCGAGTCGTATGCCTGGAGGTTGGAGTCGTTGTAATCCTGTATATCCCCAGTCGTATCTGGTTGGAGAGCAAAAATAACTTTGTTCGAAAATCGGAGTAGAACACGGTAGTTTGATAAAAATAAAAATAGTTTGAAAGCTCAAAATATTTCCCTACGAGTTAACCCGTCGTGGCGTCATCTAAGCAAATGCAAAATGCAAACTCATGGTAATTCCAAAACGAATCTTACGTAATATAGTTAACACATTTTCAACGTAAAACAAAATCCCCGAAATTCAGTACATAAGAAAATAGTGAGAATAAAAAGATATTTGCCGAGGATCCACAGCCACCCGTCTACTAAGTAAAATCCTTTGAACCTCCACGAACTGACGGCCGCGGGAACACATCGTCAGGTTGGAAGGGGTAGAATCGGCCGACTTTGTGGAAAGCGTATCACGGGTGGTAACTTACCCGTCGAGATAGAGATACGTATGTGGCTTCGCCTCGAATTAAATGCGCCCTGAGGTGGGAGTAAATGCGTCAACCTATATCCCCGATGCGCCTCTACGATGGTTGACATCCTGTTTAACCCATAAAAACACGATAATTTGATAAACGGTAAAATAGTTTGAAAAATTTAAATGTTCTTCACAGAGTTTAACCGTGATGGCGTTACCTAATACGATGGCCTTAAAACTCCATCAAAATCAAGTCACAAAATATTCACAAATAGTTTAATTTTAACATCCCAGAAACAAAATATAAAAGCGAGTACATGAAATCATAAAGAGATGGCTGTCGAGGATCATACTTGTCCTACTTTAGGTAAATCAGCGGACGCGCGAACTCTGCCGATTCGCGTGGCACTGTCAATCGAGAATTGGGAAGGGAGTAAGCTCGGCAAATTGAGTGAAGCGAATCACCCAGGATGATGGCTTTTGGCGTCGAATGAGGTATCTGATAAAGGATATATATACGTAAGCGATAAGATAGATAGATATATTTATATACACGTCACGTAAATATACCAATTATCGAGGCATCGCTAACAAAAATAGTCATCATTAAATACCCACGACTATAGAGATTAATTTGACAACCTTTCGCGTGGCGTATCGGATCTCCGATCACATAATCAACGAGTAAAAGCGGCAAAATTTCCTGACATGGCGTTAAATTTTCTGACAACAATAAGATAACTTCGAAAATGAAACCACAATAACATCATATATAACATTTTACGTCATTTTCGGCGAAATTTCGCCAGTACCCGTCGTAATATCACTTTTCGGCGAATTTCATACGCCGAACACCCCGTACTTTCAAATATCCACCAAGTCAACGATTCACAAATCACGCATACTTAATACCAAACATATAAACATCGCACAATAATCTAAATATAGCATTCATAATATACGCGTCTAATAATTTAAGTATGACCCAAACTCGACAAAAATATACTTTCAGCGCATTCGTCCGTAACACCAATATAATCTTGAATACGCTGAACATATACATACTCAAAGGACTATGTGAACATACATGCTCGAACATAAATACCGCCAAAATAAATATACTATAATGCATCTAGCAACCACATCTGAGTGACATTTGCGATATACTTTAGTATACCCCGAATCGTTTATATACGGATACGGTCGAGATAAATTACCGTATCTTGGCTCGAGCATACGTAAGGTATGACAGTGATAAATCCCGCGTGGCTAGTACAGCTGGCCTTGACCTGATCGTCGATCCTGTTGTTCCCGTCCAGTGCGAGCGAAACAGCGAAAAACATAATTCTTACCATATGATTCAGCCACTTATCTAATTTTAATTCGACTTTTATTACATTTAGTTATAAATTGACAAACTTCATTATAGATTGCTAATTATGTTTCAATAACTTCGATGGCAGAATTTACTACCGGACTAAATCCATGTCCGGCTGATACCTTATCAATTACTAGATTTCGATCAATTTCAATCGACGGAATTTGACTCTTCCGATTAATTAAGCCATTACTATCAACCTCTAATCCCAAAGTCAGCATTACTACTCAAAATCTGAAAATTAATTTCAACCTATTTTTCTTCCAAGCCTTTCATAATTTCATACCGAAAAAGAAAATCAAATAGCGGTCCGATAACATATTTATACTATGACCACATTTTAGAAAAGTCAGCACTTGATCACTTTCGAAAGTCAGCTTCCTTCTCATGACACTTTCTACCCCAAATATACGATCATTGCTCGGCTCTATGTGTATAATTTAACTGGAGCAATAGTATATTCAATAATATCTAAAAAAAGCGAAGTCGGCCCAAAATTCCAAAAGTCATGACCACAAAACATCAATTTCACATCAAACACGATATTTCAACTAAAGAATAACTAATTTAGAACCCAGAATCAATTGGAGCAATAAAATTAAAATACAAAAACTTCAGCGAAAAAAAAGTCAACTCGAGGCGATCTTACAAAATACTCAACAAGATCGGACCTTTTTTACTAGCAAACGGCAGGCGATAGCGGGAAGCTCTCCCAAAATTTGAGTTCAAACGAGAGATGAAGGGAGAAAATGGAGAACAAGAATCGAATTTTTGAGAGCTTTCTACTCGGTTGGGCCTTGTGAGAGAATAGGGGAAGAAGAAATGGGTTTGGGGGTTTGGGCTGTTTTGATGGAAGCAGAAATGAATTTAGGGTTGGGCCCAAAAAAGCAACGGTGAAAATCCAGACATTTTTATTCGTCGATGCCTACCGTTTTAATTTATCTCGACAATAACTTAGAGCATTAACATTATCATACATAAAATAATAAGTGGTTTCCAAATTTCTACGTGATGTTTAATAATCTCACATTTTAATTTATTAATTAACGAGTCGTTAGGTTTTACAATACACAACAAGAAATAAACACATAGGTAAGTATCCATTATATATATGAGTAAAGGGAATAAACTAAGTATTCTTAAGCGTCGCTGATAGTAGTAACCGTCATCCAGCGTTGCCGTTTAAAGGACTCGACTTACGTTTATTCTACATGTTATACCCGATAGCATGTCCTTTCATCAAGCGAGCAAAAATACATAAAGTTCATAGTACAATGGTTATAGCACAATAACGATATAACGAACAGCTTGCAGCCGAAGACCGGCGGCTTGTGCTGACATTTGAGGGCGTGGTAGCGTCTTGATATTAACCTGTTGCAGACAATGCACAATAATGCATTATCGACATTTTTATATAAAATGTTATTACCGCTTTCAATTTTGGCTTTCCGCTTGCGTAACATAACATAATATCATATCCTTTTCGGCGAAATTTCGCGCCGATCGCCCATCTGATATCACAACCTTGTACAGCAGCCTACAAATGCGACTCCGACATGCAGCATCCTAACATGAATTGTGACCACTCTACATATGAAACCAAACATGACCCAACGAAACAGCATTCGCAGCATACCACTACGACAAAACCGCGACGCAACGGCTTCGGCAAATTACCGCCTTCTGCTGACGGAATGAAACAACGCAGGCTACTTAATCCGCGGCTTATTCTCGATGCTTACCCGGCCATAATATACTCAAAGTCAACAATTCCGTATAGAACCTACTACCATAATATCTAACACAACCATGTGACTCAGCGTTTCAAAATTTTACAAATACTGACTGTATGAGATAGGATTCATACTTGGCGGATAGTACACTGACAATTTTACCTATACTTCACTCAGCGTAAATAATGTTATCAAAGCGGTGATAAATCCCCACGCAGCTAGTAACGCTGGCGCTTGAAGCGATCCGTCGATCATGAAGCTTTCCCATTTCCAGGAGTCTTATGAAACAACGAAAGTCTGATTACTACTAATTTTATTTATAAAATTATCTTTTAGAAACTTTTAGTACCCGTTGGTCCCTTTAGGTGAAATATTGCTAAGTTAAGCTTCAGCGATAAACTAAGCGACAAGTTTAAACTAATCTAAATCTTAAACTTTAGGCCTACATTAACGAATACTAGCAAACAGCTTTAATCGATCCCGATTATTAACTTTTCCAACTAATTAAACCCATTATCACTTACCTCTGATCCCAAAACTTAACTACTACTCAAATAATAAAACAATTCCAACATATATTAATAAATAACGCACAAACCCTTGATTTCACTTTTTCTAAACAACTATAATAAGGATCGAGAACACACTTTATATCATTTTAACACGTTTTGACAAAGTGAGCCAGTCAACGAAATATCAACCAACTTTTAACACTTTTCTACTAAAATGATTATTATAATCTCTTATCTTTATAATTTCGTAACAGATAATAATTATATACGATATTAACCCAAAAATCAGTCAGTAAATTCCCAAAAGTCAACGTCCACTAAGCGTCACAAATTTCTCGTAAGCATAATTTCAACTCAAGAACAACTAATTTAAAAGCCCCGAAGAATAAATTGAAGCTGATAAAAATCGAAAAACACAAAAGTCAACAAAAGTCAACTTAGTCGAGATCTGAGAAATACACAAAATATGTTTATTTTTTGTAGTCGAAGAGGATGATTAGAGACTACCAAGAAATTTGAGATTAAACTGCTTGCGGATGGGAGGAGAAATGGGAGAAAAATCAAGGGAGAGGGAGGGTTTGGCGGTTGAAAGGGGAAGGGAGATGGGATTTTCTTTTTATTTTTTATTTTTTATTTACCGCTCTGCTTTAGTTTGTGTGCGGAAAGAATGAGGAAAGCTTGAGCTTATTCGGATGAATTGACCGTTTTAGTTCCAAGCGTACACTACCGATTCGGCTTTACCTCGACTATAAATTCCCAAAACTTAACATTTTATCATACATAAAATATAAAGTGGTTTTAAATCTTACGTTAATCAATTTAATAATCGCATTTTAATTTATTAATTACTTGGTATTACGGTTTACACATATGTATTGGTTATAGTTAGTTATATAAATATTCATTAAACCAATTTCGCCCTGTTTGGAGGCTTTAAAATTTTGTAGTTAGAAAGCGTTCGTGTGGCGCCATCTTTTCGAGGGAATTTGTGTATAAATAGTAGGTCTGATTCGGTGCATTTAGGATATCACCAGCGATGCTTCGGTGTGTACGCTTGTGTTGTAGTATTTATTTAAGAAACATGTTGTATATGATTTGTATGATTGATGAAATTGTGAAGTGTAATAATTCTCATAGTCACCCATCACAGGCGATTCGTTTTTAGCCCCAATTCTTTGATCGGTTGTATGGTGACTCACAAATATTCAGATTGATGAATTGGCCACTTTGAAATCTAACAGATACATATAATCTACATTTCCTTGCATATAATTATATACATGTATTCTAACATTCAAAGTTAAAACATGGAATTTATTAAAATCGAGATAAAGATAATTGTAAAATTTGGATAAACAATAAAATAAAGCTAGTCCGTATCTTAGACTAGATTCGATGATACGGGTAGAGATTGTTTCAATTTCATTCTACTAATGCCCAAAGATCTTTATAAAGCTTTCTAGTAATCCTTCTAATGTTAAAGGTTGAGCCATATAATGACAGTAAAGATTATCGAAACGAGAATCATGAATAACTATGACTATACGTCGGATTTAGAGATGGGGATAGATTATCAGCTTGAACATGAATGAACCTATAGTATCGATCGAATTTAAGCTAAAAGTATACAGATCGAGATACTTCGTCCCAGAATAGATTCTCCGAGCAAACTCATACAGCCCCAATGCCTATCGATAGCGATGGTGGGAAAAACATGTATGATAACGGTTTTTTGAATGTATTGCGCGGAGGAATGACTACAATTTATAATCTATAATATATTCATGAGTTAAGTCGCAATTTTTTATTCTATTTTTTGAAATCCTTATCATATATTCATCAAGTTTTTCATAATTAATCGTTAATCAAATCTTTACCGTCCTACACGGATCATTTTCTTATCATATTCAAATAGTTCAGAGGAAAATGATAAAAGGAAGCATGCTTGGTTTGTTTCATGTAATCTTTAATTTTTTAAATCGATATGATTGGTTATTGTCGATTCTGATATCTGTTTGTTAAGAGGATCTCGTAGCATTTTTTGTCCCGTAGATAAAAATAATAATAATAAAATAATAATAAAATAATAATAATAATAAATCAGAATAATAGAAATAATAAAAATAATACTAATAATTAATAATAATAATAATAATAGAAATAATAATAATAATAATAATAAATAAATAAATAAATAAATAAATAAATAAAATAATAATAATAATAATAATAACAATAATGTATAAAAAATAATAAAAAATAATAATAATAGTAATAATAAAAACAATTATAATCATAATATGTATTAATAATAATAATAATAATAATTACTATATTAATAAAAATAATAATTATTATAATAATAAAATAATTATTATATTAATAAAAATAATTATTATTATATTTATAATAATAATTATAATTAGTGATAATAATAACTATAATAATTAATATTAATAATAATATATTTTAGTAATCTATATTTATTATTCATATTAATAATAATTAATATAACACCGAATTAAATGCGCCCGCAGAGTTAGAATGCGTCACAAATCACAGATCAGGAATCGCGGTCGATGGATGATCAGTTCGAGAAGAAACACGCTCTGAAACAACCCAATAAGGAAACAATATGCGGCGAATGAGAACAATTTTAAGAAAAAGAATCCATCGTGGTGTTTACAACCCATGATAACAACAATATCTGACGATCATGTACAAAATATCGACATCTGATAACATGAAATCCCCAAAATAACAATAATATAAACAATGCGACTACAATCAAAAACAAGCTTGATTGTGAGGATAAGCTTCTTATTTACTTATTCCTTTTTTTTAGGCTCTAAGGCACGATGTCGCTCAAACAACCAGCGATATACTTGTAGCTTGTCGACTATGATAGAAATTAGCATGGCGAATAGAAGGGTGTAAAACACAGAAGCTTAGTGAATATATACCTCAGTGAAATTAACTGATCGCGCATTGTAATAAAGCGGTTAATCCCGGCATAAAATAGATAACTTCTTAGTACATGTTATGTTTCAACTTAAGATGGAGTATCCCAGAGTTACTACTTGATTTCACTATAGAGTTCGTATGTTCATAAATTAGATAGCTATTATAAACATTAAAGAAATAATGACGTCAGCAATGCGATTCATTACATTTCAAGAAAATGCGATAATACCCAACAACTACCGACTCATTTTATCAACGGCAATGCGGCTTGTCGCGACTATGACTAATCGACGAGTCCTTTATTTCGACCTTAACTATAATACTACTCGATCGCTAACAACTTCCGATCAACTCAACAACTACATCGGCTTCGGCCTTTCAATCCAACGACAACTCTATCGGCTTCAGCGATTCAATCAACTCAATAACTCAATGGCTTCAGTAATCCGGGTTTACCAAATATGCGCATCTGATCAATCTCTGACTCTGGGGGAGGAACTTATGCCACCGACGCAAACTGTCACGAATCGTAGCAGTGCAGAAAGCCATCGCCCCACCCCATACGAAGTATAGGTAAATACGGATAATACAACTTCCCGACACTCGTCGTAACTTCGTACTCTGACTACGTCGCGTCGACTCGGCATTACTTTCAACGCTATCGACTCATAAAACCACAGACGACCCGACAACTTAGCAGCAATTCGTATTCAACATACAATTTGCCACAAAATCATACCAACATTACACATATCCCTTGATCAGTAGTTGTCCCGACACCGTGAAATAAATACTGCGTGGGTATAAATAATGGCGCCCACAATTAGTCGAGGATACCGTTTCCGTACTCGCTAATCACAAACACCGAACAAACAATTCTACTTCTGCCATAACGCTCAATTCCCGATTCAATTAACTAACTTACAACCCGTTTTAGTTACAAATTATTAAATTTAGTTGTGAGTCACTTAATAGTGTTTGACAATTAAAGACAATTTCAACCATACTTATTTTCAGCCCAAATCGGCCTCCACTGACATCACACACGATACTTTAAACAACCACATTCAACCCAAAATCGACTTTCCCAGAACTAAGATTTCCATTATTAACCACTAAATTCCAAACCCCAAAGATACTCTCCGACTTTGCGAAACTAAAATCAGCATAATCTACACTGACCACACAAAGTTTACAACTCATACTCCAACTTTAACGACCCTTGGTGGACACACAAGGTTAGGACCCGTCATCAACACAGATAATGAGAGTCACGGCAGTGGATATGATAAAAAAAATGGCTCAATTAGCATGTAAATAAAAAAATACAACTGCGTCCGTCGGGTGAACTAGCCAATACTACAACAACTGAAAGTGATAATGTAATCTGACGTCAAGCGACTTGTTTCTGACTCGAGAGGAAGCAATAGTACTACAACAGCAAAAAGCTTGAAGAAGATAAAGTATGACTTCAGTAACACCGATAAACCAGCGCGCGTCAAACAACTTCCCTCATGATGCGTCTTAATCACAAGAGATATCTTTCGTAAGTATAAGCCCAGTTTTAGATATAATATCAGCTTCGATTGTCACGACAACTTCGACCGTATATCTCAGCGTCTAAGTAACAATGTCGCGACTCAGCTATCTTTTAGTTCACTTAAGTGCTACTTAGATTATAGTCATACACACTTTTATGACTTCCTAAATGTTCTATTAAGACCTTTAAATTGTTTCAATTTCTTAATATAAGCGAAGCTGATATATGTCTTAATCGAGATAACCTAAATGCGATTGCTCTTTGAATATTCTCCGTTTAATTATGCGAGGAACTTATTTACCGATGTATCAGCGTCGTGCTTAGATCAGAACTTATATCTACTTACATAAATCCAAATTTTCACCCCTATATAAAATATCATCAACATCATCGATAGGTTAGCATGAACTTGGTTTATAATTTCTATCTACAATGTTACCATTCAGTATCTCGTCCATTAACCAGCAGCATATATATATATAACATATCTACAAAAAAATAATGCGTGAGGCCACAAGCTAGTAAATGCCGTATGTTGAATACAAAATAGTTTCCGACAAAATCATTACAACCATTTACATATATACCGTTCAATTAAAACTTGATGCAGGTAGAATATAACCACATAATCATATTATGGCTCACACAAAGTGTACAACATTCATGTATACCATTCATAATCATACCGCAAGGACATGTTCACATAATTTAAAGTAAGTACATAAAGTAATACACGTGAGATAAGTACTCGCAGTTCGCTTGATAAGAAATTTAAACCACTGCTCTTACAAGTGCCTTGGCACTCTGGCGTCTAATCAAAACATCTGAAATTACAATTACTACTGCATAACAATTTAAACCCTTATCTTAATTAAATTTCACGACTTTCCAACCCATTTAATTACAAATTGACAACTTAAGTATAATTGGCTAATTATGTTTCAATGGCCAATTAACATGGCGAATCTACGACTATCCGACTAAATCCCATAATGATTGACACCTTAGCAAAATACTAACATTTTCAACAATTTCCATCAACCCCAAAATATCAACTTAATTCGTTAAAACAAGTTATATTAATCTCCCTCGACATAATTTTACATTTTTTCCTCGAAAAGTCAAGGTCAATGACCGTCTCAATGGCGTTTGATCCATTGCCAGTATGATCGGCTGATACATGATCTAAGTTTAAGTGATGATTCTATACGATTTAAATCCCCAAAGGCTTCAGAAGTCAACTCAATTGCTCGAAAGTCAACTTCAACCCATATGACAACTTACATCCCAATATCGATGCATTCTCGGCTCTTAGATTTATAATAATCTAGCTAAGCAATAATTATATTCAATAATATCTCATAAAAAACTGAAGTCAACGAAATTCCAAAGAGCGACCTAAAGCATTCAGAAATTCCACGTTTAACACGATAATATCAACTTCCAAAGAATAACTAATTTAGAACTGAGAATCGATTAAGACAATAAAATTCAAATTATAAAAAAGTCAACTCAGGAGATCTCACAAAATACTTAACAAGATACTTTTTTTGCAGCAAGCGACGAGGATGATGAGAGAAACTTCTCCCAATTTGAGGTCAAGCTTGCGAAGCGGAGGAGAAATGAAGAAAAAGAAAAATCAAGGGGAAGAGTATCGCGTCAGTGTCTACGGAGGAAAATGGATTGTGGTTTGGGCGAGTTGATTAATGGGGCTTAAATGGGTTGGCTCGTTTGCCCAAGATGATATTGAAACCCGATCGTTTAATTCGATCGATACTTTTAGGTTTAACTTAAGCTGGATGTCGATTTTAAACGTTAACATTTATACACAAATTATTACCAAACAAAATAATATCATTTCCGTTCGATTAAAACATTAAAATTCTCAAAACCAAAATATCACACTGACCGGTCAATACATTTTGTATTTTATTTATTCAAGCACTGAAATTTTTTCGCTTAAAATACCATAGAACAAGCCCAGTATCTTATTTCAATATGTATTAGTACGGACGGGTTATTACAAAAACATCTCCATTAAAGTCCATTAACATACTTTTCTGGCCCAAAGTGATTAGGGGAAAGTCAACATAAAAAGGTCAACTAGCATTGACACGATTTCAACCACAAAATCAGATTCCTAATCAGCAACCCTGATATTCGAGTTTAGATGATACGTCTCTACCCGTTACATAGTCTCGAAACTCGAGTCTAAAAAGTCAACAAAAGTCAAACTTATCTGATGGTCAGCTATAGCCCCAGAAATAGTTATATTTCAGAGATAAAATCATACCTTTGATAATCAAGAGATGAGGAACAACATTATGGAGTGAATTGCAGCAAGATTCCCACCAAAATGAAAAAAAATCAGAATAGGGGAAGGTAGGGGTTTAAATTTTATGGAGGAAAGAAGAGAGGTGCTTTTGGTGATTTGTGGATGATGTGAATAGTGATGTGGGGTTGGTGAAGATATTTCTAGAGTTGTGTTTGAGTTTCGTTTGGTTGCAGGTTTAATTTTTCTTCTCGGTTTAACAACGGCCTAGAACACGAATCTAATTTACACCCTGAATAATATTATCATTAATGACATTATTGCTATCCGACCTGAATTATAATTAACCACCCCAGCTTGATCGAGCAACAAGAATAATATTAAAATAATGCACATAGACGAGTTATTACAAGTTATTATTCATTTATCTATTGAGTATTATTTATTTAATATATGATGCATATATATAAATAAAATAGAGTAGGGGTAAAGTTGTCAAAATAACTCAATTTAAGTCTTTTTCTTCCTTGACACTTTAAATATTTTCAATATTTAGATTAGGTTATAATTCAATTTCGGTTATTCAATTTTTTAGGTTTCGGATTTATGGCTTGTGCTGCAACTTGTTGTTTTGACTTGACGTATTTCTTATAGAAACTTGAGTGTAATTCAATAATTAAAAATCGGAATTATTGCCTCTGCTCAATGAAATTGAGATGATATACCCAGATGAAATGTTTCTAAGTGTTCAACGAGTAAGCAAGGATTTGGGAAGCTGACAACGGTTGCTATAGATTTTGTGAAATGGTAAAATTATTAAGCTTGTTTGTTAATGAATTATTTTCGATTGGTTAATAAATTAAGTACTTATCAAAATCCTTAACAAAAATTAAGTTAAAATTCCTAGCTTATTTTTACCTCTTGTCAAATAATCTACTTAATTCTCCTCTTACGCAATTATAACCTAAAAGCAGCCTCTTACCAAAATTCTTGCGTTCTGGCATTCTTGTATCGATTTACTCGGGTTAATAATTTTTATCACTTTTCTCTATTCAATTTATAATACTTGGATGAGTTATTTTCAATTTAATTCTTTGTATTTTTATTTAATGTATTGTATTGTAAATATGAAAATTGATTATTTAATCGTTGTTTTGTTAATTAACTTTTCTTATTAATCGATTTAATTCTTTGTATTTTTTATTCAGTAATATTGTCTTGTATTGTTAATACTTTCAATTTGTTATCTATTACCTAGAAATAAGTTCTTGGCTTTTCAGCATATTTTTTTGGTGGTAACCGAGTTTGTACTTGGAAGTTAATTATAGATGGTGAGCTAAGAATCGTATGGATTTTTTTAACGGCGGATGTCTACAGATTATAGGTTCAGTGATAAAGTGATTATTTTGTTATTAATTGAGAAGAATTTCTGTGGCTGTGTCAATTTTTAGGTATGTGTGCTTGATTAATTTATTGAATTTTATATTTTTTATAAATTTTAAATATTTATTTAAATTTATTTATATTTTAATATTTATTTAATCAAATTATTATATTTATACTACTATTTATAATATAATTAATAAAAGATTTATTATTTAATTATCTATTATAGTATTATTTATTTAATATATGATTATTATATGAGTAAATGAACTAAGGTAGAGGCAATGTCAACAACTTCCGATTTAAGTCCTTTTCTTTATTTATTATCGACACTAAATATTTTCGATGCTCAGTTCAGTGTAATTCGGATTTAGTAATTAGGTTTAGTCATTCAATTTTCATACTTCGGTTTCGACTTCGGATTTAAGAAACTTTTTAAGTCTTACGATTTAGGATTAAAATAAGGTAATAGAAGCAGAGATGGGTTTTTGGTCGGAAAATAAATTTCAATGAGTGTGTAATTAAGATTTTAGAGCATGTGCATCAACTCTCTTAAAAGCTAAAATAGGGGCTGAAATCACTAAAAGTGAAAAAAATGGTGCTTTTTCAGCTCCTCGAAAATAGATTCTACATAAAATTATTTTCTGGCCTCCTTCGTCCATGAAATTTATCTTTCTCCTTTATTATTTTTTCAATAACGAAGTGAATAATAGAGAAAACTTTAAAGTATAGCATAAAGGTATCAACTAAAATAAAAAATAGTAATTTAAAGTGTATTTTAAAAACATTATTGGGAAGTTGATGTACATACTCTTAATACTTTGGAAAGTACATGGCTCCCCATTGTAGTGCGCCCTCAAAAGTCTCTCGGCCCGCTCTCTTTCGTTGTTATTTTTTTATGTTAATAATCTAAGTGTTGAATTTTGTTAATCTAACACTTTTTACATAGTTTAGTATAGCTTTCTTTATTCCGTATGGATTAATATTTGATAACCCGTCTTTCTCAGATTGGTGATTATTTTACATATCTGATATATTTTCAGTAAGGGATATATACTTAAAGATAAAGATGTATATCATCAACTACACTTGAGGCAGGCTCTTTTTATTGTTTAGTAGGAATATTTTGTATTTAATATGTATTGTAATTTTGGTGGATATCGATATGTGATTCTATCTGATTTTTATCTGATTACTTATCTTTTGGGGAAGTACTTATATTGATTGATGTATCCACTATTCGATTGTATACGAGATTGATATGGTTTATGAATGAATATCAATTATCGTTTCAATTCAAAAAAAAATTAATAACTAAAATATATTGAGGTTAAATTTGACTATTATTCTTTTTTAAACCGGTAAATATATAATATGAGACCATCTTTTAAAAATTACGATAAAGAAATATATTATCACTCGCAAATGTAATAGAGTTGAATGAAAAACTTACCCTGCCAAATAATTAATTCTTCCCAATACAGACTTCTTACAAGGTCACTTTAATGCGAACATGACTCTCACTACCCGTAGGCCGTAAGTCCCAACACAAATGTAGTGATGTACTACCTCCATTTCATATTATAATACGGTTTTATTTTTGATAATTAAAATATAAAATTACTTATTACTTTTATTTTTGCATATCCAACTTTAATCATCATTTACTTATTATTTTTAATTTAAAAAATATAAAATTGATATCAATAAATTTGTCTTTAAATATATTTTCATAAAAGTAAAATTTTACAATTTTTCATTATATAATTAATTATTCTTTCGTTCAAAAAATATAAAATTGATATCAATATATTTATCTTAAATATATTTTCATAAAAGTAAAATTTTATAATTTTTTTATCATATAATTAATTAGTTATTGATCAAAATTAGACACGGAAAAATGAAAAAGTCTTATGTTTTGAATTGGATGGAGTATATAATTAGAACCAAACATAGTGATGTATACATTCGGCCTACGGGTAGATTTTGAAAGTTGAGAATTGGTCTCAGAAAGTTTAAAAGTTGAGATTTAGTCACGTGTGAATTTAAGGTTGTGTTTTGATGTTGATCTTTAAAAGCCCATGGCCCAAGAAATAAAGATGCGTCTGCACTTAATATAAAGGTAGAGACTAACTCTGACTTTTAAATTTATGGAGATTCATGGCTTAAATCCATTTATCTTCGGATCGTTTAGCGATTAAGTACATCTGTACCATATACATCTATATAGTGGCCATATATAATTTATTAGCATATCAGAACAAGAAAACATGGAGTTTATTGAAACAAACCATAATACTTTCACAATGACTATATTTAAAGCATAATAAAGTAGAAATCCAGACAAATATATAATTAAATAAGTTTGAGGCTGTCTTTCTAATTAGTAAAAAAACTGGGATATATAGATATATCAGGAAAAATCATAAAACCCTAATTATTAGGATGGTTCGATAGGTGTCAGTCTGCCATCTCCACCACCAGCCGCTCCTTTTGGCTGTTGAAACTCCGCCAATTGTCCGATATTGCCGGTCACATTCATACCAAGAAGACTAGTTGCATCATAATTACTACTATTATTATTATTACCATTTTCATATGCCCTAATTATTTGCTGTTGATGTTGATGATCCCTTGGAAAAAATTGATGATGGAAATGATTATGATGGTCCCTTCCTCCAATACCTCCACCGACACCGCCTCCACCCGTGGAAAACAAGTTGATACCCAGATTCTGTTGGTGAGTGGCAGCCGCTGCAGCAGCAATTAGTCCATGGCTAGTTAGGCCAAGGTTTTGATACTTGGAAAGCTCGGATTTGGCACAAGTGAGATCCATTTGAAGCTGACGGAGTTGATGTTGAAGGAGAGAAATTACGCCAACGCAACCGTAAACAGGGTCCCGGAGTCTCATATCCGCCTCGTAGGCGAGGGAATTAACGGCGTCTTCACGTTGGTGAGGTTGAAGCTCGTTAAGCAATTTGGTCACGTTGCTAGCTCCGAAGACTTTGTGCACATTGGCGAATTTTTGGGGTTGGTCTGGAGGGAAATAGGGAGCGAAAACGCATTCTGGCTGGCATTTTCGGCGTAAAAACTTACAGGCTGCACATGGTGAATTTGATGATGATGCCATTTCTTCTGCTAGATTGATCTCCTTCAACTAGATCTTTAAAAAATTACTTAAATAGTTCAAATGAACACAAGAAGAAATAGTACGTAGTGCACAATATAAAATTACAATTGAAGAAAATGTGAGTGAATAATAAAGAGAAGATTGTTTAAGAAAAATAGTGAACACAAGTACAGGAAGGGGGAAACAAAAGGTAGTAGTACTGATATTTCAGTTTGACCACTAGAATAACATACAGTGTAACAACTAAGACGCCTGTGAAAGGAAAAAGAAAACAAGAAAATGAACTTTTCAAAATAGTTCTCCACGTACTATATATTTATAGTAAATTTGGATTTTTGCTAAATGGTAAATTGAGGATGGGGTAAGGTTCGAGAAGAGATGTGGATTAATGGAAATGGAATGAATGAAGGGTAATCAATTAAGTTATTTAACCTTCATCAGTTAATGTGAATAAAAAGAATAGTATCCTAAAAAAAATCTTGGATTCATGTCCATTAAACCCCAATCTAAAGATACCATTAATATATTCATGTACACAATTTATTTAGTTTTAAAAAAAGGAAACCAAAATTCGAAATGAGATCAACATAAATAAATTAGGATCAACTTAGAAGAACTGATTTAAATCAAGTATATATACAAGATAACTACCTTAACTATAAACAGGTTAAAATTTTGAAATTACCTACCGTAATTATCCGATCCCCTTCTTGAAGATTCTCTTGATTTCTTCTACAGAAATATAATGATGATATCTCTCTTCACTTTCTGTGGGCTACTGTATAACTTAAGCCTAGCTGTAAATATATTGATGTCAGCAGAAATAAATAAATTTAAAAATAATGGAAAAAATCTTTATATAAATCAAGAAAAAGACAGATATCTCAATATCTTTCATTTATAGTCAAATTTTTAATTTATTTTTGCTATATTACTTATTCTTATGTATCTATTGAGGGACAGAAATGATGAACAATCAGAGAGAGAAAGTGAGATTCTGAGAGAAAGTGAGATTGAGAGAGATTTGGGGGAGGGTGCCTAATGTGTAGACCTTATTATTTCTACGAGGGTTTGAAACGGAGGAAGTATATGTTCATATTGGTTTGGATCTCGCGAAACTAATGTGACTTTTTCCGAATACATGACACTTCTTTCTATGTTACTCCTCATTTGCAGATCTTACTTCAATTTCATTCTTTCTAGATCTATAAGTAAACAAAATAGTTCATTGGACTTTTAAATTACTTGTTACCTTTCATTTTAATTGATGATACTTCATTTTTACATCAAAAATTTAGTCACAAGTTACTAGAAGAAAGAATTATACTCATATATGTATATTCATATACCTAACTCGAAAATTATTATTACTACATAAGTGATAATCAAGCCATGATATACCTCGAAATTTATTACAGAATATAACATAAGTGATCGATATAACCAAATTAAAAATTGTGCTCCTATATTATCCCAATTCGATCTTCTCTAACTTTACGAGTATTAATTTTGGGTCCAAGGATCATATTAGTGGCCTAAATTTCAGTAACAATAATAACAATGACATGAATGATACTCCGTATAACTCATACACACGCACACATTGAAAATTAGCAGTTGGGCTCACACAAAGAGATATTGAAAAACATAGAAGGTTGCTTCTTATACATGAAAAATGAGACTTTTGAGAGCGCTAGCTAGCAAGTCAAGTAGTTTTCTCTTGGGATGAACAAAGACTTGGCATAATAATTTAACGTTACAAAAAAAACTGAAGATGGAGTGATTATATATATAGAATACGTAGTACTAGCCATCTACTGGAGTAGATCATTTGGATAAAATATAGCTTAAGCGTTGTGAAATAATTCTAATTCTTCCTGAAAGTTTGATCGGCTGCCTCGGTATCTTCGGTCAAACCTTCTGCACTCTCTTTTCAAGTCCTAATATATTGAAAAGTAGATGGCCTTTTTGCCTAAACTACTTTTGGCTTCCGAATTACTACAAAAATCTACTTTTCTTCTTTTCTTCAACTGTTTGAAAAGCAACCTATTTAGCCTCCTTTTCTTATTATCCTTTAATGTTTAATTTTTGTTCAAAATAAAAGGTACTTATGAGAAAGTTGAAGTGGATTCTTGAATGGGTAAAAAATAATGCAAATGGAGCTTTCATTGGAAGGTCAACCAATCAAGTTAGTTTTTGTTGAATAATGTTCACTAAACAAATGGCAAGGGACAAGCATATAAAGGTGGTGAAGAGAAGGCACCGCCGAAGAAAAGGAAGACTTATATCATGAGGAGTGAAGAAAGGTCGTTCTTATCTACTGATGGTAAATGAGTGTTAGAAAGATGAAGGGGTTATGGGAGAGAACCAAGAAAGGGAAAAAAGGGTGTGGCATAAAATGAATTTCTCTTTATTTATTAAGGGAAAAATACTAAACTTCATAATTAAGCTTGGTTTTAATTGATGGACTATAAATTGTTCAAATACATGTACAGTTTTTGCCGGAAAAAATATAAGTACTTCAAGGCTTTGAAAATTACAACAGAACTCGTCCATACGATATTTATAGAGTTTAATGCAATTATCATATAATCCTTCCGTTTCAAAAATAGATTTGTTTAGATAAAAAATATTTTATTAAAAATTACGAAATTATATCAGATTAGAAAATCTATATTAAATATAAAAAAATACATTGAAATTGTAAAATATATATTAAAATCAGAATAAAAATAAAAAATTAAATAATTATCTATTTTAAAATGAAAATATTACAAAAAATGCCATGTTAAACCTTTACAACGAAGTTGTATATTACCTAAATTTTACCATTAATCAAATGAAAGAAGATCCATGGTCAACGATTGACCCTATTCTCAATGTTTTGAAAGGTGTGTTACATTTTTTTAAGTACATATGTGTCCTATTTATATTCATAAATTAATTTTTAAATAAAACTTAACACTTACATGTAACACAAACTTTAACATATAATACGATTTTTATTCCAATAATGTAAATAAATTATAGATATTAATTTATATATCAAAACATTCAGATAGATTTAGAAGATATTATGATATCTTAAAATAACAAATTATTAGTAGTTATTTGGATACTCAATTTTATGAAGAACTTGTGTAACAAATTTAATATTTTATATTATATCATAAAAATATTCTTATTATAACTATAAATAAATTAGACTGTTAATATGTTTCATCAAATTAATTAGTTCAATACACCGTACAATTTATATTTGTATACTTATCACTAATAAATTAAGGTACATCAAGAATTTTAACCCCAAAAAAAAGATTAAGTACAGAAAATGAAGATATGAGAGTCTATGAAGGTATGGTTGAAAGGAGAGAAAGTCCCCCAAGAGCAAAGCCTTAGGAAACGCGGAGAAAGCAAATTGAGCGCATGTGAGAGAGAGAAGAAGAAGCAACAACAGATATCTTGTCTGCAATAATAATATAGGTCAGCATATACTCTTACTAGGAGGATGGTATGAATAAATCTTAGAGCAGTAGAAGTGACATGACCCTTCCTCTTTTAATTCTCCTATTTTTACAATTCTACTACACTAGAGGAGTAGCCTGGTTAAGAAAATTGTAGGGATGTTATGTTTTGCCTTTTTAGTGATGACGATATCAGACAAGCCTTTTGAAACATGATGAATTAGTAGTATTAAGTCATTCCATCTGCCATTCTGCCCTTAGAGGTTGAAAGGTTGTAACGCAAAAAATTGGGGTTTGGGCTAACCTACTAAATGACATGCTCTGCAAAATTTAATGCGTTCAACGAATTATACCTTTCACTCTGATGGTTCAGCGATGAACATTATATAGTTTACTCGACAAATCAGAACCTGGGCCCGAGCATGAAATTAGCAACCCTGACACCAATGTAGTACAAAATTTATAAATAAAATATCATATATTTTTGTACTTGATTTTATGTTATTCATATAAATTGACCTTTTCGGTTTACTAAAAATACGGAGTATTTTGACAAAGAATTACGTTTTAATAAAAACAAATGTGTCATTATAAAAAACCAAAGTGTAACAATTACTACTATAAAAAAGCATTTGGACGTCACTCAATAAAGCACTTGGACGTCACATAAAAACACCGTAATTAAATAATATGTCCAAGCGAAAAAACTTAGACGGCGCTCAGCACTTAGACGTCGCTTCTTTGAGCGCCATCCAAATTCTAACTTAGACGGTGCTTTCTATGTGAGAAAAAAAATCAAAAAAAAAGTTATATTTATTAATACAAAATAATGTAAAATATAAATAGATTATATCTTAAAAATTCATAATAATTGAAATAGTTATTATTCATATCCATCTCATACCATTATAATTTATAACAAAAAATATTAAATTATACACTAAAAAATAATGCTATAAAATAATATTACTAGAAAAATAATATATGATTTATATTCATATCCGTTATCATTCTTCATTCACAATACGTAGCACTAAATTGAGTTCCATTTGTTGTAGAGATTTTTCATTTTTTCATATTCCTGCACACAAAACAAAAATGAAAAAAAAAAAGTAAAGATTTGAGCTTGATAATACACCGTATAACTTAAGCCATTTAATTCATTTCTTGGGCACCCGAAGAATCTAATACATGCAACTGATAATACACAAATGAAATGTACTTGAAATACACTTAATGAAACTAAGCATGAAAAGGATAAAACGCCCATGTACCTTTATGCCACTTTTCTCTACTTCAGCAATCTTAATGAAAGGCTCCCCATTCAATGGGTCGACAATTGTATCAAATAGAGTCCACGGTGTGCAACTCACCCAAGTTGTCTACTTCAGCAGGCTGGGAACCTGAGATCTTCTCGACTTATGGTATGAAATAAAAGGAGCTTAACAGACCAATACTGTTGGAATGAACTTCCATTAGAAAAATAGATCTGCAGGTCAAGTTGTTAGTGCTTATTTCAAGAGTCAAGTGAATTCTTGAACATAGATCAGAATTTGCAAAGTCTTTCCATCTCCTTAAACCCAATTCCAAAATCTACACATTAATCAACACAAACACCCATTTAATTGTTGGATATGTTTATCGACAGTGTTGTGATTATCATATACCAAGCTAAATTATATATTAAATATAACATTCAATTAATAATATTTAATATATTACTTCATTAATTTGTCCTAAGATGTTACACATACGATAAACCTAACTACTTAATAAAATGTATTATAAACTTCCCGCAGTATAAAAGCCAGAAATCAAGGAAACATTCGACGGAAAACCGGTTTCACAGGCTCAAACAGACGCTTGCACCGAAAGGGAGTCGGTTTGATGGATGAAGAGAGTTGGAATCAGAAGAGGATTTGCCCTTAAAACTCTACGCGCCGTTTACTTTAAGCAGATGATCAAACACACGCAACTAATGCTAATGCCATATTTTTGGCTCAGCAAATCAAAACTCTCTCCACAAACCATACAGCCGAATATGTTTTTCTTCCTTCTTTTGTTCGTAGTTTATACTTTAATTGTTCCAGTAGATGTACGGAAGTGGTTCGATAACTTATCGGAAGTGACAATATTAGAGATATTCTTGCACAGCATCAATTCAATCTCACGCCAACCTCATTGATTTGATCGACTAAAAGGTACACACTTGTAGCCAATTTTGTTTATTGTTTTTGTACAATCCGTAGCATTTTGAGATTCGTATCCATTAAGCTTAGAACTTATAATATGATTAAGAACACCAACAAAGGGCCTTGTGAGGCAAAGCTTACGTGATTATAATATGGGTAAAACAAGCATGAAAAACATGTTTTCTTAATTTTGGACTGTTTTGCATGATTAATTTGAGTTTATGATGTTTTTAATTCTTGTTATTGAATTATGTTAATAAAATAGTTAAATATGATTAAGAGTTAATATTTTTTGAAATCTTTTAATGTGAAAAATATTCAAATAATGATTCTGATTTTTAAGAATTTTTCAGATTTTTCTGAATTAATTGTTATGTTAGTTTATTAATTGAAACAAGTAAAAACCATCGATTCTATTCTGAATCGTATCGAATAGAAAAGGACAAAAGCCTGGCCGCCAAAGAAGATGTCGGGTTGAAATGGTCAACCGAGTGACTCCGTTGACCGAAGTCACTGACCAACCTGCTTCGACTCGGTCAAACCGGCTCTTACCTCACCCGAATACGCCACGCAGTCCTCGACACGTGTCCGCCACTGCTAGGACACGGTATGCCACGTGTCTACCATGTGGCCCACCTCATCCAACCATGTTTCAACACGTGTCCAAAGTGATGCCTTTCGCTTGAGTGTTTTTGACCGATTGAATCATATTGGCCGGCTCGGGGCCTAATCGGGGCTTCGAGTTGTTTTGGGTTATTTGGTTTGATCCGTTTAATTTATTAAATGTATCAATTGAATTTTGGTTTAATCCAACTTCGTGGATTTTATCGAATTGACACGGACATCAATCGAATTGATTTACTTAATTCTCTACGAGAATTAATTTAGTCAATTATTTTAAACACATTAAAAATTAGTTCTAATTAGATTAGACTAAATATTAACTGTTTTAAGAATCAATTAAGGTTAATGGACTTAGAACAATTAAATTATAATTTCGATTAGATTGTTATTTCGAATTAGATTTAATTAGGACCGTAACGACTCCACCCCACGCCGGGCCGCCCGAGGTTAAGATCACAACAACCTGCATAACTGCAGTCACGAATCGATGGATACAATAACAAATACGACTCACGACATTAATAAAACAAAGTCTCTATTCTATCGCGTGTTCCAACAGCACATCCAACAAAAATAATGCATAAATGTATCACAATCCATCTCGAATAATACAACCTCAAGGATATACAAGAAATCCAAAATACAACATAGGAAAGTATTACACCCAGACCTATCAATATAGTACAACACACCAGTCTAGATATATACAACTCCACTCACAAAAGGGGAATACCATTTTAAACACATTAAAATTAGTCCATGCCACTACCGCCACCCATGATCTCCACGCAACTCAAGAAATGCATCATCACCACCTCAACGACGCTTCCAGAGACCTAGGCATAAACACCCGCCCATAGAGAATAGGGAGTCAGTTATTAAGCTGAGTGAATACAAATACCCCAGAATGTGCATTTCGATCCCATCATATATTCACACTTATATATATATGACATATGCACAAACATTAACTAGGTTACATACTGAATAACTGTCCACAAGTCACACAGAATCCTTTTATATAATGTCACCTAAGACAATACACATGAGCCTACAACCATAAATAACGCATATTCATTTAAGGGAAATAGTCTCAACACACAAAGTCATCAAATGAGGAATCCACCTCCACAAATAGTAAATGAGGAATCCACCTCCACAAATAATACAATATACGGTAATCCACCTCCAAATAATTCCGCATGGTGCCCACCTCCATCCTCCCGAATCGAGGCCACACTCCCTCAACGCATATCACACCAAACCTCCCAATCCACGGGGCTACCCACAATATGCACACCACACCAAACCTCTCGAGTCGGGTCACCACCGCCCGCAAATAACACACAAACAATCAAACACATCCGCATCACACACAACACAACCACATACACAAAGACACAGCCTACACACAATCTCATGTATGAATCATATTCACAACTATCCCAATATGTATCATAAACACTAATATCTCATGATATGAATCATAGTCTCAATTATCTCATAATATAACTCAGAATCTCAATTATTTCATCATATCAATCAAAACTCAATTAACACGACTCATAAATCACCATTTCCACATAATATCAATCAGTCACACAATACACATATCAGAATAGTCCCAAGATAACGATAAAATATATAAATATAATATATACGAAAGTGTCCCCATCGTGAGATTGTACCAACCAGCCCAAAAAGAAAATGATTAACTTTAGGCAAACTGTATGATCTGTGCTCAACTCCTATTCAAAGAATTATATTATAACACATTCCGAATGTCCCCTAACATCTATATAAACCCCGAGTATTATACTCACCTCACTCTATTCAAATTTACAACTCTTACGATCATCCTATCGCCAAGATCGTATACACTTCTAACGTAACTACATTCTAATTGCCAACTTCAGAAAATCTCAATATTCGGGCATCACCTTATTACCCCAACAATAACACTTCAAGCACATTCTAATCAATCAAACAATCAATTGACAACTAAGTAAAACCACTAAATACAACTCCAATTCAACACTAAATGTTATAATTAACTTTTCCCAAACTTTCTCAACCCAATCTCTACCTATCCATATCCAAACCAATAATTCCATTCCCAAACAACCATATTAAAGTTCTCTCTAACCTCATATTACAAATTTAAAGCACTTTAAGAAAAGTCAATAAAGTCAACCCTCAACTTACACCACTTTCTAACCCCAATAATTACCCAAAATCACCTTTAATCTCCTAAACGATAGTTAAATCACATTTCTATACCATAATAAAGTCAGCATCTAAAAGTCAACACAAAACTCACTATATAAAAAGTCAACTCAAGCCTTAAATGATGAGATTTGAAGATTAAAACCCAAACGAGATTATGAAGCTAGATTCCACAAGATTTTGCCAAGAAAATGAAAATTTCTTATGACAATTAAGTTATCGGCCCTTCCTTAGGGTACATAATGATTTTGATGATAAAGTGTCGAAAGTGAGGATAAGGTTAAGAAGTTAGTGGTGGTAGGTGGACCTTTAAGTGAGTTTAGGAATCTCGCTTGGTTCGCAATCGGGCTTCTTCTCGGTTTAACAACATAATTCAACACGAGTCAAATTAAATTTCTATTCTCAAAATATATTATCGCTCAACCCATATTATCATTATTCGACCAAATTTAACTTTAACCGAAAACACTCAACCGGCAACTAAAATCATATTAAAAAATACTTCTACGGAACGGGTTATTTCTGGGCCCCACCTAATAATAAAATTTCTGCCCTGAAATTTGCTCATCACCCACACTTTGTACCCAACACACTTACTCAGCCTCATAGTAATTCATATACTACACATATTATAGCACAAAGTTTAAGAACTAACCTTCTATGTCGAAAAGATGTGGATATTGACTTCTGACATCCTCCTCTCGTTCCCACGTAGCTTCCTCCACTCGTTGATTTCGCCACAACACCTTC
This sequence comes from Lithospermum erythrorhizon, assembly GCA_019722365.1. NCBI lineage: Eukaryota > Viridiplantae > Streptophyta > Magnoliopsida > Boraginales > Boraginaceae > Lithospermum > Lithospermum erythrorhizon. Next base: position 25,763 of record JADFUC010000631.1, on the reverse strand, counting down.
ACTAAAGCCACAACTTTATTTCGCAACACTTTTTCCTACGACAGCACTTTACAAATTTCTTCATACGTAATGTCCTCCCCAAGTTCCATCGGGTCAGGACTCTAAGATACGATCTGCCTCGATATACTTCCTCAAACATGACACATGGAAGACGTTATGAATTTTGTCCAATTCTGGAGGCAACGCTAAACGATAGGCCACCGGACCAACTCTGCCAAAATCTCATACCTGATTGCATATATCGGGACTCAACTTCCCCTTCCCGAATCTCAACACACCTTTCCACGGGATATTCTGCAAGAATACTTATCACCAATTTCAAACATTAAATCCACACGCTACTCCATCTCAGATACATCTTTGTCTATCTTGGCGCCACTTCTCTGTGTTGTTGTATCAATTTTATTCTACCGACCTTTCCACCAACTCAACCGCACTTTTCTATCCCCTGCTCCAACAAACCGATTCCACATTTCAACGTAGAATGCCTCAAATGGTGCCATCCCACATCGGGCGTGAAACCTTATTATTATATGCAAACCTATTCTAGGCAATTCATCATCCCAATGTCCGAAAAAGTTCAACACAATGTGTCCGCAAATATATCCTCCAATGTTTGAATTGTTCTCTCTGACTGCCCATCTGACTGTGGGTGAAATGATGTACTCAAGCCGAATCGTCATCCCCATCGCCTCAAATCCTTTCCAAAATCTGGAGGTGAATCTAGGATCTCGATCTAATACAATGGATACCGGCACTCCATGCACCGCACAATTTGATTCACATACAACCTCGCTAACCGCTGTGACCGCAGTCGATTTAATTGGTAAGAATGAAATGATTTCGACAAATTGCCTACTATCACCCAAATGCCATCATTCTTTCTCAACGCCCTCGAGTCCAAAAATAAATTCAATCGTAATATGCTCCTGTCCACTCGAATAGGAACGGTCAGCAATAGCCCGCTAGACGTCAGTGTTCTATCTTCACCTATTGACAAGCTTAGAGCATTTTGATACAAATTTAGCAATTTCCTCTTCACAGTTGGGCAACCAATACACTACTCTTAAGTCTTTATACATCTTGTTACTACCAGATGCATACTATATGGAGCATTATGTGCCTGGCCCAAAATCTCCTTTTTCAACTCCCCGGCAGTAAGGCATGAATAATCTACTACGATCAGTAGTGGCTCCATCATCTGTCACAACAAAGTCCTGACTGCCCGCCACTTCCCCTTAACACTATCTTTTGTTCTCATCTTTTTTGTTGCCCTCAAGTATTCGATCAAGAAGAACCGGGTCGAACTTTATTTGTGCCAACAAACCGCCATCAACTCCACTCCAAATTAACAATCAAGTCATTTCCATTTCATTCAATGGCCTTAACTTTTCCTCCTCATTTACTCAACGCATCACCACCCCATTCGCTTCCCAGATGATACTCAATGGAAACATCATAATCGCCGACAACTCCATCCACCTTCGCCGCCTCGCATTCAAATCTCGCAGACGGAGGTATTTCAAACTTTGCCATCAAGAAAATTTTGCAAGTCACACCATACAAATAATGCCTCCAAATCTTAAGTGCGAACACAATTGCAGCTAGTTCCAAATCGTGCGTCGGATAATTTTTCTCATGATTTCTCAGCTGTCGCGATGCATAAGCTACCACCTTACCATGTTGCATTAGCACACATCCTAACCTCACGCGACGCGATCACTATACACGACACAATCCATCCCGTCTCCGACGGACGAGTCAATAATGGGCGCTGTAGTCAATCTCTCTTTCAACTCATTGAAGCACCGATCACAATCTCACTCCAAAGTAATGGAACTCCCTTTGGTCAACCCGGTCATGGATGTGGCAATAATCAGAAGTCCCGTATAAATCTCCGATAGTATCCTCCGCTGTACTCCAAAAAGCTTCTGTGATTTCAAGAACACTCGCGTGGTCATTCTACCCATCACAGCCCAATTTTTGGGGATCAACACTTATACCCTCTCCTGAAATCACATGACCCAGAAACTGCACTTTTCCCAACCAGAATTCACACTTGGAAAATTTAGCATACAATTCATTTTTCCTCAAAGTCTCCAGCACAATTCTCAAGTGTTCTTCATGCTCTCCCTCACTACCAGAATATATCAAAATGTCGTCAATGAACACCACCACAAATTTATCCAAGTAAGAGCGGAACACCCGATTCATAAGGTCCATAAACGCTTGGTGGCATTCACAATCCAAACGGCATCACCAAAACTCAGAGTGCCCATATCCGTCAGAATGCCAACTTTATACATCATCCTCCTTAATCTCAATCGATTGCAGCCTGACGCCGTCAATCTTAGAAAATACCCGGCATCTTCATCACTATTCAAACAGATCATCAATCCTAGGCAACGGATATCGATTCTTAATTGTTACTTTGTTCAACTCCGCCTATAACTAACACAATAACTGTGTAGATCCATCCTTCTTCTTAACAAATAACACCGGAGCACCCCAAGGTGAACTACTTGGTCGAATGAATCCCTTATCCAACAATTCCTGCAATTGCATTTTCAACTCCTTTAACTCTGCAGGAGCCATTCTGTAAGGTGCCATAGAAATCGGAGTAGTACCAGGAATTAATTCTATGGAAAACTCCACCTCTCGCACAGGAGGAAGTCCCGGCAACTCCTCAGGAAACACATCAACATACTCTCTCACGACATGCACCTCCTCGTGGACGATCTTCACCTTTTACATGTGTGTCGACAAATACGGGTAGCATAACTAACACATCCACTTCTCAACATCTTATGGAAACTAAGGCGTAACGAGACAAGAGGGAAAGAATTTTTCTATCAAATTTGTTAAGATCTTAGATTTACTGTGACTAGATATTTCTGGGCTTCTTAAGATGACACTTATCACCGCAGATGATGTCTCCCCAACCAATCCATCCCCAGAATAAGATCAAAATCATTCATCTCAAAAGGAACTAAATCTATCTCCAAACATTGATTTTTAATACTTATGGGACAATTTCTAAGCACCTCATTAATCTTAATGTACTTTCCAATTCGAGTGAATTAGAAGATAGCAAGAATTTCGAAGTTTTAGAAATACTGGGAAAATTCTGTGAGATATTATGAATGAGTAGCTCCGTAATCAAACAAGACTTTTGCTTCAACCCACATAAATTTAAAGTACCTATTACCACCCCGAGGAATCCCGAGCTTCCCGCCGGGTAAATGCAAATATCCCGCCTACCCACTAGTTCCCACTTCACCCCGACTAGTCCCAAGAACCTTACTACCTTGACTACTCCCAACTCCACGCCCAAAAAGCTTCCCACCACCGAATCGACCTCCACGATTTCTTGATAGCCTCTACTGGGTCAGACTGAGAACAAGTAGCACCCACTAACACTGGGCTTCCTAGACAATCAACAACAATGTGCCCTTCCCCGGCGACATCGACAGCGCACTCACAACCCCTGCCTCAAAGATTCCAGCCTCTAAGGACCCGGTTTACTACAACTAAACACCTATAGTCACTCGCCCCGATAACCTCTCCAGATCCCCCCGACCCGATTAAAAACCCGCACAAAAAAAGTAGACGAATTAAGAATCGCAGTAGGGCACCGAACTAACTCTCGGCTGTAACGGCTACTGTGACGGACGCCCCCGAACCCGTAACTCGATCGGCCACCCATCCGGAAGGCCATATCTTTCTTTCTCCCCACCAACTGGACACTCAGCCAAATCCATCTCTACTTGTAAGGCATCATTCACTAGTTCATGGAAAGTTGTATAATTTTTGAGTCACACCCCTCGTGCGGATCTCCCGCCATTCCGTCCCCCGAATTTCGATCCTCTTCCCCTCGCAAGATTCACCGAAGTAGACGATGCAGATCACCGAATCTTTCTCGTAGTCATTTATACGCCTTGCTTAAGTTCCTCGGATCAATTCCTCTCTGTATCGACATGCACCTTAAGACAAAAGCTCCTCAAATAATTCCATGAATTGATCCCACAACACCGGTGTCCGCGCAGCCGCAATCAAAGATCGGTGTACATTCTCCCACCAATCTCGAGCTCCACCGTAATTTAGTTCTTAATACGGTCCTCAACTCCCCAAGAACTCCCATAGGCTCAAATATACTTCCAAGTCTCAATGAACTCTAATGCCGAATAGGAGAATCAACTCCGCAAACTTTGGTGGTCCTCTCTTAGAAGCGGCCAAACAACTTACTCAGAACTCCACTTCCCCGCCCACGTACTACGGTCTCGATCTCCACTAACGCCACCCCTGTAACTCGTGGCCCCACACTAGCTCATCACTACCACAATGCTATCCATTTTCTCTCGCTACTCGCACCTCTACCACCTCCGCACCTCTCGCAGCCCCCTCACAGCACTCTCACGCACTCCTCAAGACTCTAACCGAATACCTACGTGGTGGCATCCCCACAAGATACAAAAATCAAAAGAAAGGAAAGACGACCTCGCAAGGAAACCCCTTAATATCGACAACTCTAACAACTATCAACCTAAGCACATAACCACACAGACAAAGATAAAAGCACTCGAACCTACGCTTCTCCGATACCAAAATTTTGAACCTAGGCTCTGATACCAAAATTGTAACGACTCACCCCAAGTCGACCACCCCGAGGTTAAGATCATTAACAACTCCGTACACCGTGAGTCACCAATCGACGGATACAATAATAAATAAGGACTCCGCCGACATTAATAAATAAAACTCTCTATTCCAACGTGGTGTTCCAATAACACATCCAACAAAATAACAGACAACATAATACAATCCACCTGAATAATACAACCCAAGGATATACAAGAAATCCAAAATACAACATAGGAAAGTATGACAACCAGATCTCAATATAATAATACAACACACAAGTCTAGAAATATACAAATCAACCACAAAAGGGGAATGACCGACAGACCTCCTATGCTATCACCGCTCACCTATGATTCCACGCAACTCAAAGAAACATCATCGCCCACCTCAACGACGCTTCCTAGAGACCTAGGCATAAAAACACCCGCCCATAGAGAATGTGGAGTCACTATTAAGCCGAGTGAATACAAATACTACCTGACTTGATCCCATCACATATATTCATACTTATATATATATAACATATGCACATACATTAACCAGGCTACACAATGAATAACTGTCCACATATCACATAGAATCCTCTTATACGATGTTACATAATACAATACACATGAGCCTACAACCATAAATAACGCATATTCATTTAAGGGAAACAGTCTCAACACACAAAGTCATCAAATGAGGAATCCACCTCCACAAATAGTAACAGATGAGGAATCCACCTCCACAAATAATACACATATGAGGAATCCACCTCCAAATAATCAGATGAGGCCTCCACCTCCATCCTCCCGACCGAGGCTACACCCCTCAATGTGCATATCACACCAAACCTCCCGAATCCACGGGGCTACCCACACAATATGCACACCACCAAACCTCCCGACAAGTCACCACCGCCCGCAAATAACACACAAGCAATCAAACACATCTCAGCCACACACACAACTTCATGTAACATGAATCATATTCATAATTATCCCATAATATAGATCATAATTAATATCTCATAATACAAATCATAATCTCAATTATCTCATGATATACCTCATAATCTCAATTATTTCATAATATCAATCAAGATCTCAATTGTTTCATAACATGAATCATAAATCATAATTTCCACATAATATCAATCATAGTCAGACAATACACATATTAGAATAGTCTCAAGACAACACATGTAAAATATATAACATAATATCGTGAGATTTGTACTCACCTCGAGCCCAAAAGTTAGTAGTTATGCATGAGCTTGCTAAATTGCAAACTATCTCGATGGTTGAGATTTATTCAATCACATAGTTTGGGCGGGCTGCTCTCCTATCTTTGATTAGAAAGTCGCACATACCGTGGGTAAATATCTGCTATTAAAACACAAGACTCGTTGCTCGATAACTCTGTGCATTCCTCGTATAGATCCGTGCTCAACTCTATTCAAAAAAATTATACATTATAACACATTCCGTAGAATAACCTCTCTAACATCTATATAAACTCCGAGTATTATAACATGTCCAATTTATTCAAATTTACAACCTAATGATCATCCTATCCCCAAGCATCGATATACAGTTCTAACATTTCAACATAACTATATTCAAATCGCCAACTTCGTAAAATCTCAATATTCGTCATCACCTTATTACCCCAACAATAAATACTTCAAACACATTCTAATTCAATCCAACAATCAATTGACAACTAATTAAACTAATTAAATACAACTCCAATTCGAACACTAAATGCTATACTTAACTTTTTCCAAACCTTTCTCAACCCAATCTCTACCTATCTGATATCCAAAACCAATAATTCCATTCTAAACAATCATATTAAAGTCATCTAACCCTCATATTACAATTTTAAAGTTAATTAAGAAAGTCAATAAAAGTCAACTTTCAACTTAAACCACTTTCTAACCCCAATAATTACCCAAAATCACCTCTAACTCTAAACGCATACTTAGATGACATTTCTGAAATAACCCGCTCCTTTACTAATATTATGTTGATAGTATATAAGTTTCTCGGTGGAGTATTTCGGTAAAATTTAAAATTTCGAGGTCGGTAACGGAAATTTAACAAAACGGTCGGTTGGTGGTATATTTCGGTTTGTGGTGGGACCCGGTGATAGTATAAATGATTTCGGAATAAAATCGATGTACCGAGACTTGTATTATATGAGTAGTAGTTTATGTTATGGAAAACTTTACATTTGGAATCGGTTTCATTGAAATTTAAGTACGAAAAGTGGAGAAATAAACCGAACCAAACGGGGCCTTAAGTCATTTTAAAAAATCTCAATCCTTATCTTCTTCATCATTTTAACACACACAAACTCATCCCCTTTCTCTCTCCTCATGGCCGACTCTCTCATTTTCCCCCTCAAAATTCTTCCACTTCTCTCTCATCGATTGTCGCTAAACGCAAGAACAAAGTCATACTTTCTTCTCCTCATCGTCCTCATCACATCTAGGTAAGTAAGATCGAATCTTTTGGGATATTTCTTGAGTTTTTAAAGAGTTGACTTTCTTGGATTTTGTTGACTTTAGATCTCGAATGCATTATGGTATGTGAAATGTTATCTCAGCACGCGTAGGAACCAGAGGTGATTTTGAGTAGCTATCAAGAAGCGCGTAGTTGTATGTTGACTTTTATTGACTTTTTCTTAAATTGACTTTAAATGGTAATATGAGGTTAGAGTGACTTTAATATGTTTGAATTTGATGTAATCATATTTCTTGATATAGATAGTAGTAGATTGGCTGAGGAAGTTCGAAAGTTCAGATGGTAATTAGTGCTCAATTGGAGGTCAGATTTAATGGGTTAATTAGTTGTTAATTGATTGCTAGATTGATTAGAATGTGCTTAAGATGTTATTGTTAGTAATAAGGTGATGACAAATATTGAGATTTTTCGAGTTGGCGACTGAATATGGTTATTGAATGTTAGAAGGTGATACCAATTCGAAATAGGATGATCGCTAAGAGTCAGGAATTTGAATCGTGAGACGATATAAATACTCGGGTTTATATAGATGTTAAGTGAAGTTATTCTGCACGTGTTATAATGTATAATTTTTTCTAATAGGAGCTGAGCCTGTATCTAGCAATGCTGACCGCATGTAGATATCATTACTACTTTTGGGGCTCGAAGTAGTACAAATCTCACGACGGACCTTTCATATATATATTCTTCATGTGTTGCTTGAGACTATTCTTATATGTATATCAGGTGGCTATAATCGATATTATGTGAAAATTCAAGTGATTTATGACGTATAGTATGAAATAACTGAGATTTGATTACATTAAGGAGATAACTATGATTATGAAGTATGCTATGACATAATTGAGATTATGAGTTACATTACGAGATAGTTTTGGATATAATTCATGTTATGAAATTGTGTGTGGTCATGTGCTATGTGTGGTCAGCACATACAGGTGGCTGCCAGACAGCGCTTGATCGCTTTTATGTGTTATTTCATGAGCGGTGGTGACCCCGACCGGAGGTTTGCTAAGGTGCAATATCAGGTGGGGTAGTCTGCGGATTCGAGGCTCGTGTGATATGCACATTGAGGGGTGTATTCTCGGTCGGAGGATGCTGAGGCCCCATCTCGATTATTCGAGGCGGATTCCTAGCGCGGTATTATTCGAGGTGGATTCTCATGTGTGTATTATTGGAGGTGATTCTCATATATGTATTATTTGAGGCGGATTCTCATATGTATTATCCGTGGAGGATTCTCACTTGATGACTTTGTGTGTCGAGATTGCTTCCGAAATGAATATGCATTAGTTATGAATATAATCTACGGTAAAGTTTGTCACAGAACATTGTATAAGAGAAATCTATGTGATGCGGACAGTTATTATTAAGTAATTGGCTAATGTACGTGCATATGATATATTTATATATATATACATGAATATATATGATGGAATCACCAGGTATTTGTATTCACTAAATTTTAATAGCCGACTCTATTCTATGGGCGGGCGTTTCATGCCTAGGTTTCTAGGGAGTGATCGCTGAGGTGGCTGAGAGCGGTTTTGCCGAGCCGCGAGATCATGTGAGGCGCGGCATAGAAGTCCTCATCGGTCATTTCTTTTTGTTGAAAATTTGTATATTTAAGACCATGGTTGTATTATATCAATTTAGTCTGCTATACTTCCTTATGATGTTTCTGGATTTATAACTGTTGGTCAGTTATTTTGTCGATGTATTGCTGGAACACCACGATGGAATAGGAGTTTTATTTTTGATAATGTCGCGAGATTATTTTGTTATTGTATCCATCGCTTCAGCGACTCGGCTGTGTCAGTTGGATGATCCAACTCAGTATGCCGACTCAAAGTGATCGTTACATTTCTATACCATAATAAAGTCAAGATCTAAAGTCAACACAAAACTCAATTATATAAAAAGTCAATCAAGCCTTAAATGATGAGATTTTGAAGATTAAAACCCATACCTCACGAACGGTAGATGGGAAACGAGATTACGTTTGTATTCCACAAAGATTTTGCCAAGAAAATGAAAAATCATGGGACAATTAAAGTAGTTCGCCTTCCTAAAAATACAATGATTTTGATGATAAGGCCGAAAGTAGGATAAGGTTAAGAAGTTAGTGGTGGTATATGGACCTTAAGGAGTTTAGGTCTCGTTGGTTCGCAAATTCTCGTTTAACAACACCAAACGAGTCAAATTAAATTTCTATTCTCAAATATATTATCGCTCAACGCAGATTATCAATATTCGATTTCAAATTTTAACTTTAACCGCAAAACATCAACCGAAAAACTAAAATCATATTAAAAAATATGCTTCTACCTTTAACGGGTTATTTTGCACGGTACCTGCTTATTAGATAAAGAGAGGTTCGATTATGACATTATTTAAGAATTAATCATCGTAAGTGTAAGATTGAGTATTTTAGAAAAATGTTAGATAAATTTAATATTAGATATTAAATGAACACTAGGAATAGATTATTGTTTACCTAACACTTGAACAAATTAAATGGTTTATTTCATTTGACGATTATCCTCGACATTTAACGTGTGTGTCTATTTCATTCCTTCATCCATGCCATGTATGTTTTGAATATGACGTTGATATTTGATTTATATTTGATTGATGACATGGACCTTTGTGGATATATTATATTATAAAGATAATATGGTCTATAAATACTATTTAGTTAAGGGGTTTTTAGTCATGTATTTAATAGTAATGCATTAAAACTTAAGATAATTAATTGTAATTAAGTTATAATTAATTATAAGCTATTAATCCACCTTAAAGGATAGGTCAACAGAAAATGATTTATGGAACTAAAAGTCAGAAATATTTTCCACTAATAATAATATCACAACTTCCAATAAAGTATTATATTTTCCTTAAAGATTCATGGGTGTATTCTTTTAGCTTGTTTGATCGATACACCTGACATGGACATAAGGGTTAACAAAAATATAATAAATTCCACCTAATAAATAAGTAGTTAATGTCATGCCAAATATAAAGTCGGGATAAGATCACTATAAGGCTCGCTAGTATATGTGATGTGTCATATCTCGATGTCATTCGACGTGGAGAGAATCTAAGATTTCATTCTTAGAACCAAAGCTATGTTTTCATTCTCAATTTTCGCTCGCTGCTTTGCATGCTTTACGGTGATTTTCAATGTACAACGCGGGGTCTGCTGACATTGCAGATTGCCAATACAATCTAAGTTGAATTTTGTAATCCCAAAATTACATGCAGTTGTAATAGCGTGATGGTATTAGCTTATGTGATTTAAAACGCAATGTGATGCGTGTCATTGCCTGCTTTTAGGTTGCGGTAAGTTTTGGCATACTAGTATAAAAATTCTATTATCAGATTATAAAATATATTTATGACATATAGATTAAGTCGTTCTTTATCAACTTTCTACTGTAGTTATTATAAAAGTCTCCAACGCCGTGACCCTCTACCTTTTATCCCTATATGAGAACACCTATGATGGCACCGACTAAAAGTGGTTCTCGAAATAGAGAACAAAGGATACGATGGAAGTTAGAGTCCCAAAGATTTCCCAAGGACCTGTATCCCTTCATCCGTTAGACACCAAGCACTTGAAAGATGCGAATGACGTCAAGTACGTGATGCAAGTGTGCTTGGACGACAATCTCAAGGAGAGATTTGAGTTTTCTAAACCCAAGGACATGTTCGAGCAGCTGAAGCTTGACTTCACCCAAAGGCTGAAATCAAGACGCTTCGAAGTGTTTTGTAGACTCATTAACCTGAATGCTCATAATTCTACACGTCCGATCTAAAGGAAGTTGATTGAGTTACACCGTACTGTGAAATTTCAATACTGTGAGTGATAGCGAAGACATCATCTGCAGATACATCCCGACATTTCCTCGATCTCGCATCCACACAGATCCAAATGAAGGCCAAATACGCTTTGTCTTGATATACGAGTTGGTTGAAATCAATGAAAATTGATCCTTTATTATGCCCATTGCGACAATTGTATCAATTCATTTACTAAATTGGTTAAATGAGATTACCGTAACTTAATTGCTCACCTTAGTAATTATATATTTGTAATCCACCCGCCCCTGAGGTTGGGACCGTCATCAACCTGTATAATCAGAGTCACCAACGATGGATAACGATAAAAATGACTTTATTTAATAAAACAATACAACTCGTCCATCGGGTGAACTGACCAATAATACAACAACTGAAAAATAATAATATAAATACACATCAAACAATTTATTATACAACTCGAGACAACAATAATAATTACGTACAACAAAACTCCAAAGAATATAAAAAATATGACTGTTGAGGTCTTCAAGCCACCATCGCCACTTCCGTGAGTACGCAGCTACTCGGCCAATGCACTTTGCCATCCCAAGAACAACCTAGGCATAAAACGCCTACCCATAGGAAATAGGAGCCAGCCTAAAAAGTCGAAAATGACAACAAATATCACAAAGTTAAACAAAACACCGCTGACAAGACAACAAAACGCTGATCGTGAATGATATGGTGTCAAATATGAATAAATATGCATATACCCAAAACTACCTAATAATACCATATCATGTCAAGATATAATACAAAGTCTCGCAAGGCACACACCACCTGCACAAAATCACAGACCAACAACGATTACAACTCTAGTCATCAAACCTTCTATCTCTCATATCCTCACAACTATAAAAACCTCTAATGCGCATATGCTCAATCTGTCTACCTACAAGAATGGACCAATCGCTAATAACACCGCTCTTATACCGCAGTATAAGGCCAACACCAACACACAAAGAACCGATCATGTATAATCATATACCTCTCTATACCAAGTGCCAACATCGATAATGCACACAAAGAAAGCCGATAATAGATCTCACTACACATATACCGAAGTATAAGGCCAACACCGATAATGCACACATCAAAGTGATAATAGATCTCACACGCACTTATACCGAAGTATAGGCCAACAACGCCACATATCCCGAAGGAAGGAGAGAGTCACCTAACCCCTAATCATACAACAATTACATGTATACCATTTTCACATAATCATACCACAACGACATCTATACTTCATTCTCACATAATCATACCACAATGACATGTTCACACAATTTAAAGGACGACGTAGCATCCGTGAGATAAGTACTCACCTTGGTTAGCAATATGAAATGTCCGGCCTAATCGATCCCGCTTACCTTTCCCACGCTCCGCCTAATCAAACACCCGAAATATAATTACTACTCACACCAATTTTAACCCTTATCTAATTCAATTCCTGACTTTCAATTCATTTAGTTACAAATTAAAACTTAAGTATAAATTGCTAATTATGTTTCAAGAAAGACTATTAAAATGACGAATTTCAACTATCCCAGTAAATCCCATAATCGGTCAACACCTAACTAAAAATACTAACATTTTCAACCAATTTCAATCAACCTAAAATATCAATTTTTTCAACTAATCAAATCATTTCCAACAACCTCCAATCCCAAAGCCCGTTTACTACTCAAAATCTAATAAAACTAATTTCAACATATATTCCTCCAATAATTTATAAATCATAATTTCACCTCAAAACACTCACAATAAAGGTCCAATAACATATTTATACTCTCAACAACTTTTTAGAAAAAGTCAACCCAAAATCAACTCGAAAGTCAACTCCACTATAACAACACTTTCTACCCCAAATATTTTATCATTGTCATCTCCTATACACAATCTAGTTTGATAATAATTATATTCAATAATATTCATAAACCGAAATTTTCAACATCGAAATTTTTGATTTCTCCTAAATAATCCACCGAGCAACTAGTACTATTACAGTAATATTAGTACGGAACGGGTTATTACAATCTACCCACCTTATAAAATTTCGTCCTCGAAATTTACTCAAAACTCGCCTTGTTGCCACAACTCTCCCCTTCAAATACTTCTTATTATCTAGTATCATAATACCTTTATTTTAGACAGTCCATCCACATTTTACCACCCCAACTTTACACTCACACTTTATATCACCTCAAATTATTGCCAATCCCCTCATACTACTAAGACTCACAACCACAACACCAAATTTCACTATCACACGCGACAACAATTTCACCTTTGAATTCACAACATTAACTTCATAATTTATGTCCTTAGATTTTATACCTCACTTAAATCTATGGTTTATTCAACATGCAAATTGTGTGTAACACTGACACCTTAATTTAATCTTATCGCCTATTCGCCACCCTTTCATAAATACCCCAATCGTAACCTTTTTTAATAAACTTCTATTCAACTCCTTCAACCACAATCAACATTATCAATTCCTAAGCTCCCACAAGGCTCAGAATCTATAGTCCTCTTGTTTAATTCTCCACTATTATAAGTCCATTTTATTCACTACGAGATCAGCTTATTTAGCAACATGTATTCTCTTCTTTCCGTACTACTAAAAAAGTACTATCAACTCATCACGAAATATTCCACCAACCCAAATCACAATCTCTTTATCATTCACCTAGATTAAACTTCCATTTTCATCTTATTACATCGTTGACTTACTCCTTCTATCCTCTCATTCATATTCCAATAACAAACAACGTTAACATTATTTATTTTCAAGCAATATTATTTATCCCCACTACTCCAAGCATACAAGACCAATTCTAATTGTTTTAAAGATCAACATCTTACACCACTTGCCAAATGCTAATCCCATACATGTCACCAAAAACTTCCTCAACTAACCTTTTAACACCCTTAAGTTCACCCAATTGTACCAACTTATCAACAACGCCAAATTCCACACTAAGGAACTTTTAATAACTTTCCGATATAAACTGCCTCCCGTAAATTCTCAAACATATTCATCCACATCTCATCTCCAAAGGTTTCAACCCAGAGTTTACATCCTCAAGAATAATCATTACTATCACAAAAGATAAACTCCACTCAACCACCGAACTCTTACTTAAACATTATTAACGGATGAACTCAAAACTCTTTTCTTATTCAGCCTCAATTTGTATCCACCCTGCCTTACTTACCATTTCTGATCAAACCTACGTTTCACATTTTCTTATAATCACACATCTTATTCAACCGGTTATCCTTACTTATAAACCCATTGATATTCTTTACAATTCCACCTCGAGTATATCGTATGTTAATTATCACAACTCATCCTTAATTACCTCTCGCCATAAAGTCTCATTATCACTCTACCACCACATCAACTATTAAGACACTTCCCAAAATATATACTTCTCCCAAATATCTCATAATATTTCCGATATCTTACATCATATTCTAAACCATAACATGTCTTGTTTCAATATAACCCATCATATATATAACACCCATCGCGGCCGCCATATTATATCCACACGCATGTCAATATATACATATAACTCAACGCATATCATATTAACATAATCGCTTCCACATTTGATCTCATAGTATAACACATCTCAATCAATTAACAATTACAAGAACACAAAATTCAAAGTAGTATCTTAAGACCCTCAGACGCGAGTCAATCTAATCTTCGAGTGGCGCCCTCACGCTCAACGGATTCGGAAAGAAATACCAAATCGTAGAACGACTCACACAACAACACACTTACAACCCAAACCTGTGCACATAACCACAAGACACCAAAAAACATAAATCTAGGCTCGATATCAAAATTGTAACGAATTCGCCCTGTGTAGGCCCCCCGAGGTTGGGACCTCATCAACCCGAATAATCGCTGTCACCAACGACGGATAACGAAAAATGACTTCATTTAACGTGATAATAATAAAAATAATACAACTCCGCCCATCGCGAATCCAACTAACACCAAATAAATCGAAGTACAATATAAATACAACATCAACTCGTTTTTACAACCTGAGACAAATAATAATTATTACGCATAACAAACTCCAAAGAATATAAAAGTATGACTGCTGAGGTCTTTCAAGCCACCATCGCCACTTCCGGCAGGTCACAGCCTACTCGGCCGATGCATCTCGTCATCCCACTAAACAACCTAGGCATAAAACGCCTACCATAGGAAATAATAGGGAGTCGCCTAAAAACCGAGTGACAACAAATATCACAAAAGTTAACTCATCACCACTCATATAATCAAGGATAATTCAAGATCCTACCTATTTAACTTATTATCCACCTCAATAGTTATATTTTATATACTCCTCTCGACAAGATAAATTTTCCTTGGCTTTCTCGACATTAACACCGACAAATCCACACTAATAACAACTTACTCACACACACACAATCACAGAGATCTCTATTTTTTATCTTCCTTAAGTATAGCTAATTTCTACAATATACCACTAAACATACAACAACTCAAACATATATCTCAACATCTCATAATTTAGCATACACAACTCAACTACTTATCTTTAGTTCACCTTCAAGTGCTACTCCCAATTATAGTCATACACCTCCTATGACATCTAAATGTTTCTCATAAGACCCTCCAAATCGTTTCATTTTCTTAATATAACCGAGCAATGTATGTCTTAAATCAAGATAACCTAAGTACGAAATTATCTCCCCAAATTCTTCATTTAGTATACGGAACTTATTTACCTCAATGGTACCAACGTCGTGGTTAGATCAGAACTTATATCTTAACACATTTGAATCCAATCTTCCACTATATATGAAATATCATCAACATCATCGATAGGTTAGCATAAACTTCGGTTTATAATTTCTGTACCTAAGATTCTCATTCCAAAGGTATCTCATCCATTAACCAACTCCATATATATACAAATATATTCCAAAAAGACAATAGTGCCGCAAGACTACAACCGAAGTAAATACCGATCCCGAATACAAAATACTCAATGACAAGGCTAAAGTTTGAAAATGAAATACAACAATCAAGACACTGTTGACAACACAACAAAACGAGATTGTGAATAGATATCGTAGTCAAATATGAATAAATATGCATATACCCAAGACTACCTAATAAGGCCATACTGTCAAGATATACAAAGTCTCAATAAGGCACAATCAAATTCAGAATAAAAATCCACAGAGACCTCAACAACGACTATAACTCTAGTCATCAACCCATCTATCTCTCACATCTCCACAACTATACTAACCTCTAATGCCAAGATACGCTCACTCCGTCTACCTCAGGAATTGACCAATCAAGCGATAAACACGCTCTTATACCGTAGTATAAGGCCAACACCAACAATGCACACAGCAAAGTGATAACAGATCTCACACTGCACATATACCGAAGTATATACAATACCGATAACGCACATAAAGAAAGTTGATAATAGATCTCACCGCATTACAAATTCTAAATATAAGACCAACACCAACAACGCACACAGCAAAGTGATAATAGATCTTTACTACACTTATAACGGCATAAGGCCAACACCGACAATGCACATAGCAAAGTGATAATAGATCTCACCGCACTTGTACCGAAGTATAAGTGCCAATAGCCACATATCCCGCAAGCGAATGAGTCACCTAACCCCTTAATCATCCCAACCATAGGTCATATCCTAATACTTAAGTCACCTCAAAGTCACGATAACTCCAACCAACACCTCCCAACAACCAATCACTTACTCTCAAACAATATCAAAGCACACAAATTAAAACATATCACAATCATAAATCAATTACAATCACGACAAGGCCACAATACTAAAAGGTTTATTAAGGCCAATTAATTAAGGTAAGTGCCGATAAGGCTACATAAAAACATAAGTTGGGAGTTCAAGCTATTACTTACCTCAAGCAAATCTTCAACGCCACAGAATACAATCGCATAATCATATTATGGCTCACACAAATGAATCACACATAATCATACAACAATTACATATATACCATTCTCACATAATCATACCACAATGACATGTATATCATTCTCACATAATCATACCACAGTGACATGTTCACACAATTTAAAGTAAGTACGTAAAGTAGCACCCGTGAGATAAGTACTCACCTTGGTTATAAAGTTAAAACGCCCCGCCTTAATCGATCCTACGCTTTTCCTAATGCCCGCCTAATCAAAACATCCGAAAATATAATTACTACTCACAATAATTTTTACTCTTATCTTAATTCAATTCTCGACTTTCTTTAACCATTTTGTTACAAATGAACAACTTAGTATGTATTGCTAATTATGTTTCTGCAGCACTATTAAAATGATTTAATTTTAACTATCTCACATAATCGGTCAACACCTCAACCAAAATACTAACATTTCAAATCCAATTTTAATCAACCCAATATAAGAATCCTTTCCAACTAATCAAACCCATTTCTAACAACCTCAAATCCCAAAGTTCAAGCATTACCAAAATCTAATAAACTAATTTCAACATATATTCCTCCAATAACTTATAAATCATAATTTTTACCTCAAAAACAATCACAATAAAGGTCCAATAACATATTTATACTCAACAATATTTTAGAAAAAGTCAACTCAAAAGTCAACTCAACTATAAATAACACTTTCTACCCCAAATATCGATTATTGTCATCTCCTATACTTATAACGTAGTTCAGATAATAATTATTATATTCAATAATATCTCATAAAAACCGGTCAACCCAAAATCATAGAAACTCAAGAATAACTAATTTAGAACCCAAGAATCGATTATAGCAATAAAATTCAAAATACAAAAAGTCAACTCAACCAAAACTCACGTAAATACTCAAAAAGATCCGACCTTTTACCTTGAATTAAGAGGATGCTGAGGAGAAACTCTCCTACCTAAATTTGAGGTCCAAAGGGGGGTAGTCTTAAGGCCCGGCCGATTCTCTCTCCGGAGGGGAAGAGGTTTGTTTCTCTTTGGGCCTTATTTGATGATTACGTAAGCTGGCCGCCCAATAGTCCAACCGTGAAACCTTTAACATTTTAATTGACGATATCTCTCGCTTTAACTTATCTCGACAACCAACTTCCAAACATTAACATTTATACACTCAAATTATATTACTACCCAACTAATATAATTACCATTCGGGTTACGACTTTAAAATTCTAAATACCTAAACGTACTACCAACCTAATCGATCTGCTGTATTTTCAACTATTCAACTTCGAAATTTTTTATTTCTCCCGACATAATCCACCGAGCAACTAGTATACTATAACAATAATATTAGCATGAACTGGTTATTACAATATTACTAGTGTGGGTCTCCTCATGATAATTTAAGGGTTACAGCCATTCCTAGATCTTTTACCATTAATCTATAATAATATACTGCAAATTATTATTATTATACAACTTACTATTATCCGTGTTTAGAAGGTCACACACATACAAATTTATTCTAATAATATTTCATGAATGGAATTAAACGAGAGTTGTATATTGGCAAATGTGTCTTCAATATTTATATTTGTCAAATATATGTCATTTAACATCAATTGGTTAAACTTTTGTTAACTGATGTTATTCGATAGTGACTCGTTAGTATTTAATTGACTTTTTAAGTTAATTAAAATAGAACAACCTACTAGTAACTCATTATTTAATTATAAGCTCATAAATTGTCTAATTAAGTTAACAAGTTAAACCGATTTCTTAACGAAATATTTTAACGAATGGAATTTGGGACTTGGTATTTAAAGAGGGGGATTAGGGTTTTTCAAGATGTTAATCATAAAAATTCACCCCCCTAAAAGCCGCCCCACCATAGAGAATTGGAAGAGTTTTCTTCCAATTTCATTTCATCTTCAAAACTCTAGCAGTCTATACTGGTTGCTTCCTCAAGCAAGAAACTGTAGGACAGATTGGGTGCTGGAATAAGATTTGGAGAGGATTTTAAGGGCTTTCACGAGGTTGATTGTGAGATTTGGGTTCGTTTACTCCGTCAGAATGATTCTCTTATTCATACATTTATATTTTGTGTTTAGATTAATATACATTAATTGAGGATCCGGGGATGCAGAATTGTGTTTTCATCACCTAATAAAATTCATACTAGAGGGAAGGAGACGCCTCTAGTAGCCCCCTCAGTAACTGGCCTAACAAAAGAGGGGCTCTGGCTCCGTCCTGGGCGGTGTCAGTTCCTCCGAAATCCTTGCTGCAATGCCCTCTGTAGCTCCGCATACTGCACTCCCTCTTTTCTACACCTCCTAACTTCCTCGTTATGTCCCTCCACCGCAACGCCGTGATTCCTCAACCGTTGAAAAACCGTCAGAAGTAAACAAGGACACCAATGAATCAGAGCCTCACCCCGACTCTAAAACCCGCCGACTTTCATAGCTCAAATGGGGTACACTCAGTTTGGGACTCACAAGTCGCTAAAACCTCTTCATACCATCAATCGCCCTTCTCCCCGTCAGACTGGATCAATCCTTCTCCATCGCATACATACGAATTCCCCCAATAGAAATTTTTCCCTAAGAGTTCCCTTTAATCTAACTCTATGTGATCGCATTCTCCCTTGGAAGCAAACAAAATCTTCTTGTGGGACATGGTTCCACCAACTCTACTTCAGCTGACGATCGGGTACACGCGAACTTCAATTTTAACTCATCCCTCATATCCCATCGGTTCAAACTATTTTCTAATGCGCATCCAAAATTCATCAGCAACTCTCCGCGTCGCGCATCAAAGGAACTCAAAAGGTCCTCTTCAGAAACTGTTTAGCGATTTTGTCTCGACCCCGCCTCTCGGAGTGCCACCGCTGATCGTGCACGGGGTCCGCGCCACCCCACCGCTTCCAAAATCTTCACTCGCCTTCCGCTTTTAAATGCACATCCTCCGGGGGACCAAGCTGTTCTACACCTCGGCTCCTCACCACGCCCCTTCCTCTTAGCCCACGAGCTCGCCTCTAGCGCCTCGCTCTCTAGGTCTACCACGGTTCTTCCATCACCCCTACCAATGCTAGTCTCAGCCTCTACTCCTGTATACCTACCTCAATGTGGTCCGTATTCGACTACGCAACTCAACTCCTAAGGGCATCCTCAGCAATTTAATTTAAAAAGAAGATAAAAAATACTTAGACTCATAAAAGACTCATGCCACAAAAAAATTTTGCAAAAACTTAGGACGTAGGTACACGCCTCACGTAACTCAAATAAAAAACAGTAAAACCCACGCCTCACTAATTGTAATGACCGCCGAAATGTGACGAGGTTGAGCCGTGACAACCTCAGATATCCGAGTCACCATAATGGCTTAGACGCAAAAATAACCTGCTTGAAAAATCAAGAGAACCTCGCAGTTTGATAAAAGTAAAAATAGTTCGAAAGCTCAAAATGTTTCCATACAAGTAGCTTAAATCCATCGTGGGCATCATTCAA
The DNA here is from genome assembly GCA_019722365.1 of Lithospermum erythrorhizon. Taxonomy (NCBI): domain Eukaryota; kingdom Viridiplantae; phylum Streptophyta; class Magnoliopsida; order Boraginales; family Boraginaceae; genus Lithospermum; species Lithospermum erythrorhizon. The sequence continues at coordinate 5,225 of JADFUC010000631.1, read as the reverse complement.
AAAATCCAAAACGCAACTCATAGTAGTTCCAAAAACCAAGATACTTATAATATAGTTAATACATTTTCAACTAGTCAAAAACAAATACTTAAATTCGAAAATATAAGAAAAATTGTGTGAGAATAAACTATGACTGCCGGTGATCTTAGCCACCCGGCTCCCTCACCTCCAAGCAAAATCACCGGATTAATTTACTTAAAACCTCAACGCCTTCAAAAAGCGGCACCCACAATTGTCGAAGGTGTGCTCGATGTTCTTAGTGGAAATGTATCACCGGTGGGTATCTTTACCCCATCCGAATGAGATACACAAACAAGAGATAAAACATAGTGATAGAGTATACTTATTATTGCTAAAGGTAAAAAGAATAAACTAAGTATTCATACACAACACCATAAGTAGTAACTATCATCAACATTTACACATTTTAAAGGACTCAACTTTATTTCTACATCATATACCCGCAGATAGCATGTCATATAATCGTTGTTAAAAACACATGTTCTTTCAATACAACAAATATAACAATAATAGTATACCGTAACTCCGTAAAACAAGACCACACATTATCGACATTTCGCATTAAAGGGGGATATCCACCCAATGTCAACAATGGAAGACAATGCATGCAATAATCAGATCCCATATTTATATAATGTCGTTCTTTCCGGCGGGCTCACCTTGCACGTGAATATAATATAATATCATATCCTTTCCCGGTTGGCTCACCCTTCGCCACCCATAGAATATCATATCTTTTTCCCAGCGTGCTCAACCTTCGATCACCCATACACTATCATGAAACACACCCCATCCGCACAAACGACATCTACACGTGACTCCAACATGCCCATCCTAATATGAAAGCGAATTCACTCTATATGAAACCAAACATGACCAACAATCAACATCACACCAAACATACAAAACCACTTAAAACACAATCACACATGACTCAAATCCAACATTACAAAGAACTATAACAACCTGTGATAACAACAAGGCAACAAGACTAACATTCTTTATATAGCAAATGCATAATATACTCAAGTCAACAATCGTGATAAAAACCTACCACTCCTAATGTATCTAACACAACCATTATAATAACTCAACATTTCACAATTTCAACTACACTAACAGATAAGTTCAGAATGTAACATATAGTCACATATCAATTTACCTATATACTCTAAACGTAAATAATGCTATCAAACGAGAGATAAATCCTCACCTTTGGCTAGTTCAGCTGCTCGAAAGCAATCAATCGGTCCAGCCTTCCCACGCTCCGAAGTCTAAACAAAACACCGAAAGTACAATTAATACTAATTTTCTTATAAAATATCTTTAGCAAGTTTTAGTACCCATTAGTCACCTTAGGTGAAATATTACTTAGTTAAACTTCAACAATAAACTAAACATGTAATCAACTAATCTCAAACTCCAAACTTTGGCCCTCACTAACCCAAACTAACACCTTAAACAATTCTAATCAATCCCAATTATTAACTTTTCCAACTAATTAAACCCATTTCTAACAACCTGTAGTCCCAAAACCCAACTACTACTCAAAACTAATAAAAATTAATTTCAACATATATTCATCCCACAACTTTTTAACCGCAATTTCACCTATAAACAACTCTAATAAGGATCCAAGAACATACCTGTATCATTTTAACACGTTTTGACAAAGTCAAACCCAAAGTCAACCCAAAAGTCAACTCAACTTTACCAACACTTTTCTACCCCAAAAAATCGATTATTATAATCTCCTATACTATAATTTTGGCCTAGATAATAACTATATATGATATTAACCCCAAAAATCAAGTCAAACTAAATTCAAAAGTCAACATCCCTAAACGCCTACCTAATTTCACATCCAAAGGTAATTTCAACTCAAGAACAACTACATTAAGGCCTTAATCAATCAAGCAAGAAAAAATCTAAAGCATAAAAGTCAACAAAGTCAACTTAATGAACTCAAGAAATACACAAAAGTTTCGCCTTTTTACCTTGAACTAAAGAGGTTGATTTGCGAGAAACTTCCAAGAAAGTCAGTCCAAAGTCATGGACGAGGGAAACGGAGAAAGAAAACGTAGGGGGAGAGGATGGGTCTGGCACAGTAGGGGCGGAGATGTGATTTTCTTTTTCTTTTGTTTTATTTGCCACCCTTAAGCCTTGCTTGGTGCATGGAAAGAACGAGGGGAAAAACGAGCTTATTCGATGAGAATTCGACCAATTAGGGTCGTTCGATACCTCGATTCCCCTACCTCGGCTATAAATTCCCAAACTTAACATTTATCATACATAAATATAAAGGTTTCAAATTTATGTTAGTCAATTTAATAATCCCACATTTCATTTATTTAAATAATCCAGTCGCCACTGTTTTACATTCTACCCACTTAACAAACATTTCATTCCCGAAATTCTTAACTCAATTGCTGAAAGATGAAATCAAAACAACCATAATCACTAACCTAGACGAAAAGCCGGCAATCTGCCTCATATCCTCCTCAAGGCCCCACGCTGCTCAAGCACTGACGATTCTTCCAATAAAAGTTTTACTTGCTCACTTTGATCCTCAACACCTTTTCTTTCTCGATCCAGATCCTTACCTGGCCCTTCCTCATAGGTCAAGTCTACACCCAAGTCATCCGAAACTCTAAAATACGCGAATTCATCCGGCACGCTTCTCTGCCAAAGTAAACATGAAAAAACCAGTCAGAATCATTTCCACTTTCTAGGGCAAAGTGCCAAACTAGGCTATCAGCTTCCCACGCTTGTCAAGATTTCAAACGGCCCAATATAACAGTGGGACTCAATTTCCTTCTTCTCCCGAACCTCATGACACCCTTCCATGGAGGTATCTAAAAATACTCCGCGATCTCTCAACGAGAAATCTATCCGACGTCGGTCGACGTACTTCTTTTGTCTATCCTGTGCCGTCCTCAAATGTTGTTGTATCACTTTTACTCTCTCTATCGAACTTTCCACCAACTCAGACCCATAGATCTTTCTTTCCCCTACCTCATTCCAACATATCGGAGTCCTAAGACCATACAAAGGTTCGAACGGTGCCATCCTAACGCTACTGAACCATTGCTATGTGCTGAAACTCCATTTCGGCAACCTCATCCCAACTACCAAAGGCTCAACACACAAGCTTGTAGCATGTCCTCCAACGCTTGAATCGTTTCCTTCGGATAATCCGCCCTTCGAGGACGAAACGCAAAGACTCAAATTGACCTCTCGTCCCTAATGCCTCCCGAAACCTCCCCAAAACCTCGCTGAACCTCGCATCCCTATCCGAACCATACTCCTCCGGCACCCCACGTAGTCTCACCCACTTGGTCCATGTACATCTTGACCAACTTCTCCTACCTACCTGCCTTAATTGTGCAGAAATGAAATGGTCTTAGATACCATCCACAATCACCAAATCCCATCATTTTTCTTCGAAGCTGAAGCCCAAACACAAAGTCCATGGTGATCTTCTCCCACGTCCATTCGTATCGAGAAGTGGTTACCGCAACCCCGGATGGTTTATGGTCGATCCTGACTTGTTATGTTAAGCATTTGCTACTTTAAATCAAGAATTTCTTTCTTCATTCTTGGCCACCAATAGTTCTCCCTTTAAATTTTGAAAATTTTCGCAGATTTCCCGGATGCATGTTATATGAAGCATCATGAGCTTCCAATCCAAGATCTCCTTTTTAGTTCGAAAAGTGGGTCACAACCACTCGCCTCCTAATAAAGTGTAATACCATCATTCTACCGTGAACTCAGGTTTACCTTTTCGCTTTCATCAATCGTGCCTCGAACCTTCTCATCTTTATTTTGCATTTCACCCATTTATCATGTCATTGTGTCTCACTTACATAGCTAATAAGGATCCATCACCCCAACCTCAAATTTTACTCCCACCTCTTTCAACTCACTTTGGTTCCTTTGCCTTCCCTTTTGGCTTAAAAGCATCCGCTACTATATTTTTCTTTTTTCCCTGATTTATACTAATCAAGCCACATCGTATTCAATGTAAACTCGGCCCATCTTCCTGTCTCAAATTCAGCCTCCTCTGTGTGGTAATATACTTCAAACTTCAGATCTGTAAAGATTGCATTAACCCCATAGAAGTAAAGTTGTCTCCAAATTTTCAAAGGAAACACCGCGGCCACCAAATCATAGGTAGGATAATTCTTCTCATGATTCTTCAATCGTCGAGAAAGATATACGATTACCCTCCTATTTTGCATCAATACGCAGCCTAACCCCCTCGATGTGTAAAGCATCACAGACCATGACACCCTTGGCCTCCCCTCGACGGCCAACACCGCGATGAGTCGCCTCTTCAACCGTTGGAAATAGGCATCACACTCTTCGCCCCACACAAATGGTACACCCTTCCTTGTCAAATCTCAACACTTGTAGGCCTCCCAATTCAACACCGCTTCCACTTTTGTGGTCCACACTAACACCCTCGCCCGAGATACATGATCTAAGAATCAGACTTTTCCCCAACCAAAATTCACACTTTGAAAAACTTTATGCATAAACTTATTTAATTCGCAAGATTTTCAATACTTTTCAAATGCTCGCTATGTTCCAACTCACTCTCGAATAGATTAAGATGTCATCAATAAATACAACCACAAACTTATCCAACAACTCACTTAAAATACTTGGCTCATCAGTCCATGAAAGCCGCCGGGGCATTTATCAAAACCAAACGGCATCACTAAGAACTCATAGTGTCCGGGGATTCGTCGGAAGACCATTTTATATCATCTTCCTAATCCTCAATTCGTGATATCCGTACCAAATCAATTTTTGAAAAGACTAGATCCCCGCTTGGATCGAAAAAGGTCATCAACTTTGGCAACAAAATTTATTTTTAATAGTCACTTTGTTCAACTCCCGGTAATCAATAATAAAGCCTCATCGTTCCATCCTTCTTCTTGACGAACAATACCGAGTATTCTGGCAAGGAGAGAATAACTCGGCCTCGATAAACCCTTCTCCAACAACTCCCCGCAATCGCTGCGTCAACTCTTCAACTCGATGGTTTATTCTGCACGGTGCCATAGATATCGGAGTCGCTCCCGGCAATTACTTCGACGAAAAATTCAATCTCCTTGTTCGGAGGTGGGGCCCCGCAAGCCTTTTCGGAACACATCCTCACCCTCTCAGCAATACGTAACTGAACGGCGGCTACTGAG